>WNGS01165339.1:21805323-21809362 GCA_020271785.1 Procambarus virginalis | reverse complement strand
CTCAAGAAGGTGCCTCCTTAGTACAGCTTGTACTAAGGAGGCACCCTTCTTGAGCCCGGATGGGCACATGATAAGCAAGTGATGGGGTCGCCATGGGTTTCTCCCCTAGGGTTCCTGTTTGCAAACTTCTACATGGGTACTATCGAGGAAAAGTCTTAGTCGACTTGAACTTGAAACCGGCCATATACTGCAGGTATGTTGACGACATTTTTACACAGGTACCTGATGTCAGACATCTGCAGGAGCTGAAAGAAGCGTTGGAGCAGAATTCTGTGTTACGTTTCCTTACGAGATGGAGAAGGATGGGAAGCTGCCCTTTCTAGATGTAAAGTCATGGAAAGGAGCGGAGGTTTCCACACTGCAGTCTACACTAAGGAAACAAACATAGGAATGTGCCTAAATGCCAACAGTGACTGCCCAGATAGGTACAAGAGGAGTGTTGTTAACGCTATGTCGACGTGCTCTCAGCCACAGCTCAGAATGGAAGCAAGTCGACGAAGAACTCTGTAGGGTAAGGCAGGTCCTAGTCAACAACGGCTTCTCCAATGGTTTCATTGAAGAATCATAAGAAGGAGGAAAGTAGAACGCCATGCAACCTCTGAAGAACAACTAATACAACACCTATACCCCTATTAGACTATTTTACAGGAACTTCTTCTACACGCTCATAAAACGGAGGAAAGGGTCCTGAAAGATATTGTTAATAGAAATGTTATCCCTACAGACAAAAAATCAGAAGATACAACTAACGATTTACTATAAAACCAAAAAAACAGCCAGCCTACGAATGAAAACTCTCCAGACACGGAGCAGAAAGCCCTAAAAGAGACAAACGTCGTCTATGCCTTTAAATGTCCACTTGGGGACTGTAAGCCCAAAAAACTCAGTATATAGGCAAGACAACCACATCTCTTTCCAGGCGTTTAACGATGCATAAGCAACAGGGCTCCATTAAGGAAACTATACTCTCTTCCCACAACCAAACCATCACCAGAGAAATCTTAACAAATAACACAGAAATCATCGATAGGTACCGCGATAGCAGGCGGCTTGACGTCCTGCGAGGCACTACACATCAAGAAGTCAACACCAGCAATCAACAGTCAATTAATGCACAAATCTATCTACCCATCAAGACCCGCTCCAATATAGAAGCATCAAGAAATAGGGCCAATAGGCCCTTCCGCAGTTACTTCCATTCATACCTTCATTTACCCAGTTAATATCCAGTTAATAATCATGTTTTCGTGTTCTGTCCTTTGTTGAAAGTTTTGTTCACCTCATTAAAAACTGTTGTACATATCACCTCACCCAAAACGCGGGTATAAAAGGAAAGATGAAAGCTGTTTAAAATATGCATAGTAAAGAACTGTTTAGTGCTTTAAGGTTATAGTTGTGTGAGAAAACTAAAAGTTTTGAAAATGTAATTAGTTATTACGAAACGCGTTCAAGTGTCGCGTCAGACTAAGAAATAAGAATGAATTTTGGAGAATGATTTTCATTACCGTCATCAGTAAAAACAAAATAAGGAAATTGAGAAAATTCGTGTTAGAAATTTAATCTTACTTTTTCGGGTCATATTTAAAACATATGTCTACAGGAAAGACTGCTACCAAAATATACTAATATTATATATATTATATATATATAATATATATAAGTATCGACGTAATGTGTAAGTGTCCACTAAGAAAATTAAACGAAAATTCGGAAGGTGTTGGTGTTTGAACACATTATCAAGGAAATAGTTCATACTTCTTTTTATTTCACTCACGGTAGAGAACACAGCGCTCTGGAGTCACAGTCCTAAGGGCCCGGATTCAATTCTCGGTAGAGGTAGAAATAAAGGGACAGAGTTTCGTTCACTTGACGCCTCTGTTCACCTAGCAGTAAGTTGACAGTCAGACAGCTACTGTGGGCTGCATCCTGGGGAGTGTGTGTGAGAGAGAGAGAGTAAATGTATAAAAGATATGATAGACGAAAATTGGTCAGGAGTCAATTCATTAGACAACTGACGGTTAGAAAGGCGGGGTCCAAGAGCTAACACCTCGATCCTGCTGTTTGTACAAGGAGTAAACACTCACACACACATAATGAAGCTGGAGGGGGCATGCGAGACTCACCGGTGTGAATATAGGTGTGCTTCTTCATGTCGGACTTCTGGTGGAAGCGCTTGCCGCAGTACTGGCAGGGGTAGGGGCGGGTGTCCGAGTGGATGAGCAGGTGGGTGGAGAGGGTAGAGGAGCGCTTGAAGCACTTCCCGCACTGCTTACACTGCAGGGAACAATGCTGCGTCATTACTGATATTCTAACACCGTAAGAAAAAATGCTGCGTTATTATAATGGTCTAACACTATAGGGAACGAGGCTGCGTTATATTGATGGTCCGAGACTATAGGGAACAATGCTGCGTTATTATTGATGGTCTAACACTATAGGGAACAATGCTGCGTTATTATTGATGGTCTAACACTATAGGGAACAATGCTGCGTTATTATTGATGGTCTAACACTATAGGGAACAATGCTGCGTTATTATTGATGGTCTAACACTATAGGAAACAATGCTGCGTTATTATTGATGGTCTAACACTATAGGGAACGAGACTGCGTTATTATTAATGGTCTAACACTATAGGGAACAATGCTGCGTATTATTAATGGTCTAACACTATTGGGAACAATGTTGTGTTAATTGATGGTCTAACACTATAGGGAACAATGCTGCGTTATTATTAATGGTCTAACACTATAGGGAACACTGCTGTGTTATTATTGATGGTCTAACACTATAGGGAACAATGCTGTGTTATTATTGATGGTCTAACACTATAGGGAACAATGCTGTGTTATTATTGATGGTCTACACTATAGGGAACAATGCTGCGTTATTATTAATGGTCTAACACTATAGGGAACAATGCTGTGTTATTATTGATGGTCTAACACTATAGGGAACACTGCTGCGTTATTATTGATGGTCTAACACTATAGGGAACAATGCTGCGTTATTATTGATGGTCTAACACTATAGGGAACACTGCTGCGTTATTATTGATGGTCTAACACTATAGGGAACAATGCTGCGTTATTATTGATGGTCTAACACTATAGGGAACACTGCTGCGTATTATTGATGGTCTAACACTATAGGGAACAAGCTGCGTTATATTGATGGTCTAACACTATAGGGAACACTGCCTGCGTTATTATTGATGGTCTAAACTATAGGAACAATGCTGTGTTCTTATTGATGGTCTAAAACTATAGGGAACAATGTTGTGTTATTATGGATGGTCTAACACTATAGGGAACAATGTGTGTTATTATTGATGGTCTACACTATAGGGAACGAGGCTGCGTCATGTGCTGATGTTCCTTGATATAATGCTCCAAAACAGTGTCACCTTAAAAGAACAGATTTTCAACTCTTGTATAAATGTGTTACTAATACTGTGCTTAATGTTCGATGTGAAGATTTATATTAAGGTAACAATGACAATATAATATAATATAAATATAAATGATTATATAATATATAATTAAATGATTTACATCATTTGTGGAATACAATATTTTTAGATTTAATATATAAGGAGTCCACATCTACAGCTCGTTCGAACACCATTACATGTATATGAAATTGAGAAAAATTAACTCATTTCATATAAGACAATGATGTATATATATATATATATACTATAATATATATAATATATATTATATATATAGATATATATATATATATATATTCGCATATTATACTCGAACCCATACTGCCAGGAGCAACGCAACTGGTATGTACAGGACGCCTTAATCCGCTTGACCATCACGACCGGACATTAGGAGGTGATAGCCGAAGCTATTTGAACCACCCACCCCGCCGGCACCCGGATGGTAATCTTGGGCATAGCATTTTATCAAATCACCTTCATTCTTTGGGGCACACGTGAGGAACACAATGCGAACAAGCCTGAATGGTCCCCAGGACTATATGCAACTGAAAACTCACAACCCAGAAGTGACTCGAACCCATACT
>WNGS01165339.1:21800323-21802823 GCA_020271785.1 Procambarus virginalis | reverse complement strand
TTCATCACTTAGAAAGGAAATTTTTAAAGTTAACTCTCCAAAGTTCATTTAACAATGTTATTGAGGCTGACAATGTCGGCCAAACCGCACGTTTCACTCAAGTTGTCTTCGACATACTCGGAGGCGGAGGGAAAGTGAATGACAACGTTTATTTCCAGGAATTAGAAGCCTCCTTATGAACAGAGATTAAAGAACCTTAATTTCCACTTTCTAGAAAGGGGAAGAGTGAGGAAGGGGGAAAAACATGACTGAAGAATACACAAGTATAACCGGCTATAATAACAGCCAGTTATAGAATACTATAGTTAATAGAATACGATACAATGAATACAAATTGCAAAAGTTTATTAAAAAAAAAAACAGGGGTATATATTAGTTTGGGAATATTGTGCTTGATTTATGGAACAAATTACAGTAGTGGGGAACAATACACGTTGGATGGCTGGATTAATTCATGAGAAGGTTAGACACTTATGGCTGAGTTTAGCTGCGTGTAAATAGAACCCGCCCTTCACTACTTGTGTGCACCGTGTTCTTATAATAATAATAATAAAAAGTAGTATTACTCACAGAACACACTAACGGGATTTAATGTAATCACCTCACAGCCCTAGTGGATTATCTCATTATTATTCTTATTATAATAATAATAATAATAATAATAATAATAATAATAATAATAATAATAATAATAATAATAATGGTAATGTCTTCTCACATACATAATGATAAAAACCTAGGATGATATTTATGTAAGGAATTTACACCAAGACTTTCGCACTCGCCTGAGTGCTTTGTCCAGGTCTGAGTGTGTGGTGAGCTCCAGACTTATATCTCAACGTCTAATCAATAATCATAATATTATTATTATTAATCAATAATAATAATATTATTATTATTATTACTATTATGAATGTTTAGAGTAGAGACTGGTAGTGAGAGCGTCGACCAGTCAGACTGGTGGAGAGAGCGTCGACCAGTCACACTGGTGGAGAGAGCGTCGACCAGTCAGACTGGTGGAGAGAGCGTCGACCAGTCACACTGGTGGAGAGAGCGTCGACCAGTCACACTGGTGGAGAGAGCGTCGACCAGTCACACTGGTGGAGAGAGCGTCGACCAGTCACACTGGTGGAGAGAGCGTCGACCAGTCACACTGGTGGTGAGAGCGTCGACCAGTCACACTGGTGGTGAGAGCGTCGACCAGTCACACTGGTGGTGAGAGCGTCGACCAGTTACACTGGTGGTGAGAGCGTCGACCAGTCAGACTGGTGGTGAGAGCGTCGACCAGTCAGACTGGTGGTGAGAGCGTCGACCAGTCACACTGGTGGTGAGAGCGTCGACCAGTCACACTGGTGGTGAGAGCGTCGACCAGTCAGACTGGTGGTGAGAGCGTCGACCAGTCACACTGGTGGTGAGAGCGTCGACCAGTCACACTGGTGGTGAGAGCGTCGACCAGTCAGACTGGTGGTGAGAGCGTCGACCAGTCAGGCTGGTGGTGAGAGCGTCGACCAGTCACACTGGTGGAGAGAGCGTCGACCAGTCAGGCTGGTGGTGAGAGCGTCGACCAGTCACACTGGTGGTGAGAGCGTCGACCAGTCACACTGGTGGTGAGAGCGTCGACCAGTCACACTGGTGGTGAGAGCGTCGACCAGTCACACTGGTGGTGAGAGCGTCGACCAGTCACACTGGTGGTGAGAGCGTCGACCAGTCACACTGGTGGTGAGAGCGTCGACCAGTCACACTGGTGGTGAGAGCGTCGACCAGTCANTTTTTAGTAGGTTGAGAGTGCATTTTCATTGCCAAAAGTGATAACTTTTGTCACAGAAACATTTAGACAATCAATAACTCTTGGCAGTGTAAAAAAAAATATTTACAAATATGAGCCAAAATGTGAGAAACATGTTTTTTCACTAAATATAAGTTTTCATAACCAGCGGCTTTTAATCTGTCGTTGACAGTATACAAATAAAATTGAATGTCCATTTACAATTTAAGTTCACATGTATTCTCAAGTGAGTGAAGTTCAGGTGGAATTCTACAGAACAATAACTGTATTTATATACCGTATTACGACACAATACAGGCAAAGTCGCTGGAGCTATCACAATATCTTGCAACAATGGTCCGAAGAAAAATGTCGCATGATAAATCTGGCTTTTCAAACTTTCACTTATTTATCTATTAACTGTGTGCCAACTAAAATACTGACAGGTTTACATTCTACTGAAATTCATATTAACATCACTCCTAAACAATATTGACATTGCAAAAATTAAAGTTGGGGGCCAGAAACTATACAAAGAATAAACCACTAAGGGCTAGTGGTTGGATTTAATAACAGGGTAAAACTGCTTGAGTAACCATGAAAGCTGTGACTGGCTCCCAACTCGCTCAAAAAAAAATGGACCTGTAGAGATCCAGAACTGACTCCAATCGTCCATTTGAAAATAAGGCCGGGAAGGCATCGTGTGACACTTGACGCCCAAACCAAATGAGAAAC
>WNGS01165339.1:21787823-21795323 GCA_020271785.1 Procambarus virginalis | reverse complement strand
GGCTGGAGAGCCCGTGAGAAGCTGGAACATGAATAGATAACATGTCCTTTGTCTAAAATGAAAAGAACTTAATTTGTGCTATAAGTGTTAACCTGCTCTTGCATCCACCAATTGTGTGTAAAAATAAAAAGTTAAAACCCCCAAAAAAGAACTCAAAAGCTGTTTATAAATGCATATACTGTACCAGGTATTTATTACCTACGTAAGGAGCATCGATTAGCTGTCAACCTGAAGTACTACAAAATATTATGAAGATTAAGGAACTAAGTGGAAGTGGACAGGCCAAATATGTGGACTAGATGATCAGTAGACCAGTCAAACCCTTTACCTGATTCTGCGAGTGGAAAAAGGGCTAGAAAAGGGTGAACTCTGCGAGTAGGTATACCAAATATACAAAGGGTCGCAGGTACGCAACTGACATGTTCACACATGAGACTTGTGGAGGGCGAGACATGAAGCTGGACGCTTGTGAGGGACAAGGAGCAGGCTGGACACTTATTTGGGGGGGAGGGGGGGCAAGACAATACAGCCAGTGGTAGGGGAAAACAAGGGACACAGATAAGTTACAAAATAGAGTATACAAAATAAATGTCAGTGTTCAAATTGTCAATGAGTGGAACTGATAATAGTCCAGGACGGGCCGAAACGTCGTCGTCTCTCCATTTGATGTGTGGTCTGGTTATCACATCTTCAGCCACGTTAATGTTTGCAAGTGAGCCATCGTTTGCAAGTGGAATGGCTTTGACGGAATTTAAATATATAAAAAAACGAGAGAACCGAGTCATTGCTTTATACTATAAAATGTTGGAAAGGCGAAGATTGGAGCCGGCACTCTGTTCTTCAAACGCATCTAGGCGAGTACACATTACTCGTTGCTCCAAAGGCAGGGTTTAGGAGCTGATGTACGACATGCACGTATATCTAAGCGAGTACACACACACACTCAAAAGCCCGTAATTTGATGGAACAAATGGGTTAGGGGTCAATTTCTACAGGCAGTAGAGCACAATTTCCCGTCGATGATCATGCAAGAGGTGACGTAAGGAGCACCCCCAAGAAGGTGTAGCACTGTGCTGACGCGACAGCAGGGGCGGTAAAGTACAGGCAGGACCACAATTAGACCTGTTGCATTATTGATGGTTTATCGAATGTTGGCAATGTTGATAATTGCAGGCGAGGGAAGGCAAGAGGCATGACCGGGGATTGTTTTCAGATTTTAAATGTGAGTGATGGCTGCTTACGAGTATTTTAGTGTCCACACCAAGGTAGCGCGGGGTCCTGGGTGTTCCACGCAACCGTTTGCACCCTCGTTGATGATTCATGACTAACTCTGGCCTCATAGTGCTACTGTGAGCTTCAGGTGACCAACAAGTTCACCGTCTTGGGAGCACCGTCAGCCCTAGGTGATGCCGCGTGTTTCAGTGTACTGTAATGAATTTGAGTGTGGCGAGCATAGCCCGATGATTGATGAAGATTAAGCCATCTAAGAGTAGCATGGCTCGATTGATTGATTGATAAAGATTAAGCCACCTAAAAAGGGGCACGGGCATGAATAGCCCGTAGAGCATAGCCCCTCTTCTGGCCAAATATATAGGAGACGGACTAGGTCTGTCCAGGGATAAGCTCTCTGGGGATAAACTCTAGGGACAAAAAGTTTAAAATAATATTGTGTACATACCACGCCAATGATGCCATTGCTACAGCACCGGAGTAATTTATCAATAAAATCACCGAATTGTCACACTAGCGAGCATTTCCTGCTGTCAAACTATCTGCTTCACGCCGTCACGTCAGCCTCTTCCTTTGCTGTCACGGGCAACGGGTATACTTTGTACAATTGTGTACCTACATGGCCCCCCCCCCTTCCCTCTTCTCAAGTGTCTCAGCTCAACCCGTCTTCTCACCTACCATACATTTTATTCAACATTCTTGCATTTATATGTGTACACAAGGATTTATTTGTTGAAAAAATTGTTTGATAGTTGTATCTGTTTCCCATAATCCGGGACACGAAGCTTGTTAGGCTAATCGAGGTCCAATTACGGCAACTACAGTACTGACCTTTCCCAAGATACAACTCACAACAGTTCTCTAACTCCTGGATGCCTGTGTGATGGCTAAGTGGACAATTTAAAGGAAACGTTGTCTAAATGTTTGTGTCGTGCTGGGGGACTTGAACCTGTGACCTTCCGGCTGTGCTTACCACCAAGTCTATCTTGGCATGTAGTTCGTCCTCAGACCAAATTCAATATCATGAGACACTACCAATGGTGCAAAGGTGCCGGAGCGGCGCTCCGGCACCTCTGCAAGTGGATGATGGAATGGGAGAAAGGGAGAGAGGCTGAGGAAAAAGAGAGATGATGGGTGATGATTGATCGTGGGATGAAAATATTAGTATTACATCTGGCACTGTCTTAATCGCAGATTAGAACTTGCAGTAGGTGATTCAATGAAAGAAATTCATGGAATTAATATTTTTCAAGCATTAATGGACAAATTGTGCTCAGTTTATAGTAGATCACCTCTATGTCAAAAGGAACTCTGAATGTGCCTCTCAACTTTAACAACAGATTTGCAAAATAGGATGTGTTCTGAGCACCAGGTTGGTGGCTAGCCCGTTTCGAAAAGTTTCAGCAGTGTGGAAAAATTATGAAGCACTTTGTTTTAATTTTGAAAAAGCAATGAAAGATGAAGCAAGATTTGGAAGTGATAGAAAAACCTATGAAGGTCTGTTGAAAAAGCTAACTTCAGAACAGTTTCTATTGGATTTAGCTCTAATGTTGCATGAACGTTGCATGAACTTGGTTTACTGTCAGAGTATCTTCAGAAACGCACTACTTCAATGTATGCAGACAAACTAATTCAACGGAGCATAAGGTCATTGCAAGGACTAAAAGAGAAACTTGGCACTAGAACTTTAGAAGCTCAAAAGGCAATTAAAAAGGGGAAGTTTGGAGGAATTACAATAAGAGCAATAGAAAATTGTCTCCATTAATTATCAACAGTTTCTTACGAGTCTTGTGAACAATTTGTAGCACAGTATCTTTACGATAACATTCATGAAAGGCTCTCAAACTTCTGAACCTCAAAAGTATGTATAAATCACTGCTCAGTGAAATGTGTGTACTTGAAAAAGACTACTGGCCTGATGAAACATCACCTAATTACGGAGAAGGTGAAATATTATCTTTTTGTAAGAGGTTTTAAGTTTTCTTCTTACTCTGCACTAAATGCCTTTAGAGACTGTATGGAGGAGCATGGACCCCGCAACATCCCAAGATTTATACTCATTACTGAGCTGTTTACAAATTATTCCTATTAATACTGCTGCTCAAGAATTATCATAAATCATGTATCAGCACTTATGTTTGTTAAACTACATTGACCTCCTCTAGTTCAGTGGACTCCTGAGCCATATGCCATATATCATGGCTGCGGTACCACAGGTCGGCACATGACACCAGGACAAGAGTTGCTTCAAGCCCACGAAAACATCTCACACCTGACCCTTTGTGGAAACTTTCGTGAAACTTCTCACTGGTTGTATTTTGTGAACACTAAGTATTTTAACTTCTTAAATTGATCAATACATGAACGATGCCTTTCCTTTACTTGTTTGATAATTATATTTTATGATAATTAGTGAGTACAAACACGAAATACTTAATCGTGTGACATGTATACAAACAGGATAGGAAATGACAGGCTTCTATCAGGCCCACCAGAGCTCCGGCACCCATAATATTGGCCCTGTACCCTCAAACCACCTGGATAGTTATCTAGATATTTGTGATGGTCTGAAAGCATATTACGATTCCAGTAATAGTCTACATGTAAACTGGCAAATGAACCTTTGTCGTAAACAGAGATTATTCTCAAGCTAATCTTTAATGTAATAAAAATTGTTAGTTTAATATTTAAAATGTGTGTGCTGAAAACGTTTTCTTTGAAGAATTTGGTTTTCTGTAAACAGAATTTGTGGGCACACTGAAACAGTTTTAGAATTCCATATTTCACCTTATCGTCAATAATACATTGTATTAACATAACCAAACGTAATGAAACCTAACTAAACTTTACGCTAAAGTAATCTTAACCCAACCTAACCACGGATAGAGAGTAGATAAAGCACAAATTATGCTGTCGTCCTCAATCCATTCCTTTGAGTGGGATCCTGTCCCTGAGGACAAGTTGTCACACGTACGCTACCACAGCATTACTATCGGCCGCTGTCAGCTACATAACATGTGTGTGACAGGATCTGAGTCTCTCATAGCTACACAGCGTGGTTGTGGGCCACTGGGAGCCAAACTGGCTCCGGCAGTATGGCTGTGGCCCGCTGGGAGCCACACTGACCCTGGCAGTATGGCTATGGCCCTCTGGGAGCCACACTGACCCTGGCAGTATGGCTATGGCCCTCTGGGAGCCACACTGACCCTGGCAGTATGGCTACGGCCCTCTGGGAGCCACACTGACCCTGGCAGTATGTCTATGGCCCTCTGGGAGCCACACTGACCCTGGCAGTATGGCTATGGCCCTCTGGGAGCCACACTGACCCTGGCAGTATGGCTATGGCCCTCTGGGAGCCACACTGACCCTGGCAGTATCAGTCATGCAGTAATAAAGCTTACATAAGAGACTCTTACTTAGCCATCAATAAAAGAGCATTAGGGCGGCAAACAGGGAGGTAATGATGGCAGCAATTTATGGCGGGAGTGTCTCACTGAGCTGTCGCCTGCCCGCCCCGCCCACCGCCTCCCGCCATTACTCTTCCCACAACACGCCGCACCTGCTCCTCACGCCCACTGTCTCTCCAACTGGCAGCCAGAGTGTCAGCATGTTGGTGCCAGTGTCAGCATGTTGGTGCCAGTGTCAGCATGTTGGTGCCAGTGTGTCAGCATGTTGGTGCCAGTGTCAGCATGTTGGTGCCAGTGTGTCAGCATGTTGGTGCCAGTGTGTCAGCATGTTGGTGCCAGTGTGTCAGCATGTTGGTGCCAGTGTGTCAGCATGTTGGTGCCAGTGTCAGCATGTTGGTGCCAGTGTGTCAGCATATTGGTGCCAGTGTGTCAGCATGTGGTGCCAGTGTCAGCATGTTGGTGCCAGTGTCAGCATGTGGTGCAGAGTGTCAGCATGTTGGTGCCAGTGTGTCAGCATGTTGGTGCCAGTGTCAGCATGTTGATGCCAGTGTGTCAGCATGTTGGTGCCAGTGTGTCAGCATGTTGGTGCCAGTGTGTCAGCATGTCGGTGCCAGTGTGTCAGCATGTTGGTGCAGTGTGTCAGCATGTGGTGCCAGTGTGTCAGCATATTGGTGCCAGTGTGTCAGCATGTTGGTGCCAGTGTGTCAGCATGTTGATGCCAGTGTCAGCATGTTGATGCCAGTGTGTCAGCATGTGGGTGCCAGTGTGTCAGCATGTTTGGTGCCAGTGTCAGCATGTTGGTGCCAGTGTCAGCATGTTGGTGCCAGTGTGTCAGCATGTTGGTGCCAGTGTGTCAGCATGTTGGTGCCAGTGTCAGCATGTTGGTGCCAGTGTCAGCATGTTGGTGCCAGTGTGTCAGCATGTTGGTGCCAGTGTGTCAGCATGTGGTGCCAGTGTGTCAGCATGTTGGTGCCAGTGTCAGCATGTTGGTGCCAGTGTCAGCATGTTGGTGCCAGTGTCAGCATGTTGATGCCAGTGTGTCGCTGTTGGTGCCAGGTGTCAGCATGTTGGTGCCAGTGTGTCAGCATGTTGGTGCCAGTGTGTCAGCATGTTGGTGCCAGTGTGTCACATGTTGGTGCCAGTGTGTCAGCATATTGGTGCCAGTGTGTCAGCATGTTGGTGCCAGTGTGTCAGCATGTTGGTGCCAGTGTGTCAGCATGTTGGTGCCAGTGTGTCAGCATGTTGGTGCCAGTGTGTCAGCATATTGGTGCCAGTGGTCAGCATGTTGGTGCCAGTGTGTCAGCATGTCGGTGCCAGTGTGTCAGCATGTTGGTGCCAGTGTGTCAGCATGTCGGTGCCAGTGTGTCAGCATGTCGGTGCCAGTGTGTCAGCATGTTGGTGGCAGAGTGTCAGCATGATGGTGGAGATGGTGGCAGAGGTGGCGGAAGTGGTGGCGGTGATGGTGGAAGGTGAACATGACACAAGAGGAGTAGCATGTAGATGTAGGGAAGTAGGGTTGACTGTGGGTGGTGGTAACTACACAAATGTGAGGGCAGATGGCGCTGATGTTCCTGTTATTGTGTGTGCGTTTAGTTCACCCGCGACGTGTCACTATTGTCCCCGCGGCCTCTGTTGCTGCTGTTAGAGCACGCCTCCCTCTCTCGGTCAGGATATTATTGTTATTAATGCCTAACAAATTTCTAAAAAAACTGTCACAAAATTTAAAACAATCGCGCCACTACAATGTTCGAGAGCGAACAGGTGTGAGCGACGACCACAGGTGCGATCCCCCACAGCTGCCTTCCCTGCACTCACTGTCACGGGATGTTGTTGTTGTTACTGTTTTAGATTTAGATTCTAGATTTAGATGTTGTTTAGATTCTTCGGAACAAGACGTTCCAAGCAGCACGGGCTATGGTGAGCCCGTCGTGCTCACCTGGCACAGAAGATGGGATATCCGTTCACTTGATGTTCAGAAGCTGTACATCTATACCTACAGTGATGCCAGGCGGGAGAGAGTGTTGCCAGAGCAGGAAGACCTGACTGTTTTGAGAATTATTCAGTTTTTGCTTTGCACATTTCGGAGTGTCATACTCGCCTACAGACTCCTTCAAAAATTAATTCTCCGGTCATTATCCGCTGATCTATATAACTAAACATATATTATACATACTATTTCTTTGCAATCATGGGCATAACATCAATAGCGAACTTATCAGCCCGTTAACAGTGTCCGAACGTTGTGTTCCCCTCATTCATTCCCCTCGCCTTCCGTCACCCTTTCCCTTCAGACACACTCACGCCTTTCCTTCACCTTGCCCATTTACCTTATCTCACCCCCTTCATTTTCTTTTCCACAGCATTTCCCTTATCTGCCCCCGGCCCTGAGAGAGGCCAGCAACCCTCTCCAAGTGCCACGGGCCGCCCTTCAACACCGAGGCGGACATGGCAGCGTCTACAAGGGTCTCCATCAGTCTCTTGTGAAGAAAATATCAGATCGTTTGACGCTACGGTATGCGATATTAATAGATTTATTACTGTACAAGGCATCGGACAGACAGACAGACAGACAGACGGGCTGACATTGTCGTCGTTGCAGAGCTCCGGAGGCAATAAATCCGACGTGGTTTGTCGGGTGGGACGTCCGCACACCTCCACCTCCTGTTGTGGATAATACACCCAAATTACACAATAAAACCACATGAAATATAAATATTCTATATTCAATACGCTGCTTAACTCTTCACAGGACGATCAATGAAATCCTGATGGACGAGCACAAATCTTGAGAGGGGGCGGCTGTGGCGGCCAGGGTGACAAAGGCGTGTGTCCAGCCACCCCGGAACGTCTTTCACGGTGAGAA
>WNGS01165339.1:21763147-21782949 GCA_020271785.1 Procambarus virginalis | reverse complement strand
ACCCCCGCCCCGGTCATCGACCAGGCCTCCTGGTTGCTGGACTGATCAACCAGGCGTTGACGCGGCTGCTCGCAGCCTGACGTATGAGTCACAGCCTGGTTGATCAGGTATCCTTTGGAGGTGCTTATCCAGTTCTCTCTTGAACACTGTGAGGGGTTTGCCAGTTATGTCCCTTATGTGTAGGGAAGCGTGTTGAACAGTCTCGGGCCTCTGATGTTGATAGAGTTCTCTCTCAGAGTACCAGTGGCACCTCTGCTTTTCAACGGGGGTATTCTGCACATCCTGCCATGTCTTCTGGTCTCATGTGATGTTATTTCTGTGTGCAGGTTTGGGACCAGCCCCTCTAATATTTTCCACGTGTAAATTATTATGTATCTCCCGCTGCGCTCAAGGGAATACAGATTTAGGCTCTTTAGTCGGTCCCAATAGTTTAGATGTTTTACGAGTGGATTCTAGCAGTAAAGGATCTCTGCACGCTCTCCAGGTCAGCAATTTCACCCGCAGTGAAAGGGGCTGTCATTGTGCAGCAGTACTCCACTCTAGAGAGCACAAGCGTTTTGAAAAGTGTCATCATCGGTATAGCATCTCTAGTGTGAAAGTTCTTGTTATCCAACCTGTCATTTTTCTGCAGTTGTGACGGCTACTTTATTGTGTTCTTTAAAGGTAAGGTCTTCCGACATGAGTACACCCAGATCCTTTACATTGCCTTTTCGTTCTATGTTATGTTTTGCCTGAGTTTTGTACGTGGTTTCAGTTTTTATATTTTCATTCTTTCCATAGCGCATGAGCTGGAACTTGTCTTCGTTAAACACCATATTATTTTCTGTAGCCCATAGCTGAGGCAGGCTCAGATCATTTTCACTATGAGATGCATTATCATATCCCACAGTGTACTTAGCAGTATTGCTGAATATCTATAACTGTATTTGGGAGACATTGTCAGTCCCTGATGACTGGCTTGAGGCGGTTGTTCTCATTCGGAAACTTGTTACTCGAGGGACTTTTCCATAGGGATTTTTGCCCTATTGTCCTGTTGAATTGCATTTGCAAACTTTTGAATGCATGGTCAATGTATGTCTAATGTAGTTTTGGAAGACACTCACTACCTCTCTGCCTCTCTATTTGGTTTTCTCAAGATTTGCTTCATGCCTGATGTCTTATTGGACTTGGAGGTATACATTCATAATGCCTTTATTGTGAAAACCTCCATTGTTGCCACTCCTTTTGGAGTGGCAACAATAAAAAAGGCTTGTGACATCACCTGGAGATAAAATATTTTATCTCAACTTCATTATTTTGGCCTTTGTGACAATCACCTGCTCTTTTTTTTTTTTTTTTTTTGAGATATATACAAGAGTTGTTACATTCTTGTACAGCCATTAGTACGCGTAGCGTTTCGGGCAGGTCCCTGGAATACAATCCCCTGCCGCGAAGAATCGTTTTTTCATCCAAGTACACATTTTACTGTTGCGTTAAACAGAGGCTACAGTTAAGGAATTGCGCCCAGTAAATCCTCCCCGGCCAGGATACGAACCCATGACATAGCGCTCGCGGAACGCCAGGCGAGTGTCTTACCACTACACCACGGAGACTGCCCCATCAGCGCTTCCTCTCTGGTCGTTTGTTTTTGGTGAGAAACTGGTACCACTTTCTCTAACTTTTTCAACAATATGAAGGTATTCCCTAAGGTAGTGTACCAAGCACTAACCTTTTTTTTTTCCTAATTGGCCTTCGTTCCTTCCTTCCTCCCTTTACCTTCCTCCAGTGACAGCTTCAAGTTGCATTTGATACCATGTTATCCTGGAAGTTCTCCACAACTAAGACTTGTACTAGGACATTTACTCAGAAGCAGGTTGTTCATCCCCAATTGTCACTATAGTAGTTCCTTTCTATATAAAGATTCTGCAAACTTTTTTTGGTTAATCTTTGAACTTGTTTGTCTTAGTCACCCCATAACTCTCGCCTCCAAGCTGAATTATCTAAGCCCTTACCTTACTTGGTCTTGTCCCACACTTCCTAGATAGACCACTTTCCACTATTTGCACTACTCTCTCATGCTGTCTGAACTTGATTATGCTGTCCTGCCTACTCCTCTGCCTTTCCTTCCACTCTTCATCATCTTGATGCTTTGCACCATACTGGGTTATGCCTTATTTCTGGTGCCTTTTGTTCAACCTTTACAACCCTGAGCTTGTTTGTTGAAAACTGGCATACTGTCTACAGGATTGTCGTAATCATTACTGCCTTCACTACCTTGCACTGTTCCTGCAACATCCTCAAGCTTATGCCATATTTTGAATGTTACCCTTCATGTGGACACTTTTCTTCCCCCCCCTTCCTTTTTTTCTTGCAAGAGTCCCCCCTTTGGTTCTTGTTTAAAATTTCTCTTCATGTTGTTCCTTCCTTGCCCCCGCATGGAGGGTCCCACTTGCAGAGTTTTAGAAGACCTTGACCTCCCCCATAGTAAAGGCTTATAACCCTCCTACAGTTAAGAAATATCTTTTTCCTTGAACATCTTTCTTTACACTCACACTCTATTGCTTTATTTACAGATGGGCACAAGTTTGCTGATGGTGTTGGATGCTCTGCTATCTTTGCTCACCAAACTTAAATGTGCTGTCTACCTCTGGAGACTAGCATCTTCACTGCGGAAATTTATGCAGTCTTGTATGATCTTCGTTAACTGCTTTCCTGACGTCAATGTTCCTTTGTCATTGTGGTTAACCCTTGCAGTGCTCTCATGCTCTTGAGTCATTTATGCATCCTGTTGTGGCTGAAATCCAAAATTGGCCATTTCTTATCTCCAGTAAATTTATGACAGTTGAGTTTTGCTGGGTTCTCAGCCATATTGGTATTATCTTAAGTGAACATCCAGACACTGCTGCTATGGAGGCTATCTGCACTTGACTTATTTCCCCAAAAGGCATTCCTTATTCAGATTTCTACCCAGTCATTCATTCCTCAATTCTAGACTGCTGGCAGGGTCATTGGGCTGGGGTTAAAGGTAACAAGCTGCTCACTCCTAAGGGTAAACTATTCCTTTGGCCCTCCTATCACCAGAATAGACAATGGAAAATGGCCATGGCTAGGTTATGTATTGGCCATACATTCTTAACCTAAGTTCACTTAAAGGAACTTAATGGTTGGAGAACTCCAACCTCCCTCACTCCAACTTCCTTTCCCTCTCTTTCCATATTTATTTGACTGTACCTTTCTCTCTTTTATCACAGGACTTGATAATGGTCCAGGACGGACCAAAACGTTGTCGTTTCTCCATTTTCTGATGTGTAGTTTGGTCATCATATCTTCAGCCAGGTTATTGTGGCTCATAGTCTCCACAAGGTTTCTGTTGCTCGTCATGTGTCTTTTTGGTCTCATGTTGGCTTCCTGAGTGATATTTTATGGCCTTTTGGATATTCTGCAACACAAATGGTGCTAAATAGTCTTCCCAGCATGGTGCTTTATTTGGATAATTAGTATTTTACTTCCTTTTGGAAGGTACTAGGGCACTTTACCTTGGGTACAGCCACCAGGTTTATTGTCACTTTCATAGCAGAAACTGGTGTGATGTGAGCAAGAAAAGGGTTTGATTGCTTTCCAAGCAAAGTCTTGCATTATTACTTCACTCTTGCACTGTCCCTGCAGCATCCTCCCTCTCACTTGTGCCATACTTTGAATGTTACCCCTCATTCTGTCTTGTTACAGAATAGTATTGGGCAGTTACATCCAAGGATTTTTCAACTAGGTTGGTCCTGCTACTGTTTGATCTATGTGGGGAGCAGTGTGTGGGCTTCCACCTCATGACATCATCTGCTTCAACTTCCTCTACTACTTCAGCTTCACTTTCTACACCAAGCATATCTACAGAAAGGCTACAACTACCTGTACTCTGCGTATAAGTGTTAGTGATCATAACTCAATAAGACCCTTGTGTGTCAGTGCATTCTGCTACCACTTGATATGACACCATGTGGTAATTGCATGACTGTGTACTTCTCAATGTTAGCCATTACTGTGTAAGAGACTAATGATGCAAGGATCACTGCCACCAATCAACAAAATCTGTAGATTAAGTGCCTTGCACTATATAGGTTGGAGTTAAGGCCATCCCATGCTGTTTTGTGGGTATTCTACAAAACACAACTCCTGATGTTTATGTGAGTATTCTCTCATGTTTTAATATGTTTATAATCATGTGTCATTGTTAACTATCATTTGTATCCCTGTGTTTGTAGCACTTACATTTTTATGCATAAGTGTAAGTAGAGGGTGGTCATGCTTTTTAAGTTATGTGTAAATGTCTTACATCTCTGCTCAGTGTAAGTACCATTTGTGATACTGCATTTAAGTGTCATTAAACTTAAGTACAGGACATAATGCTTTTTCTAACCATCAATTGCATTATATCACTCTGTGTGCTGTCTTTCTGTACCCCTCTTTCACATAAGCTCCAGTTACACCTTGTGTCTCAGATGAGTCGTGATGTGCGTTATGCATGATGGCTCCGACCTATACTCTAATCTCATCTGCCAGGGTCGAGTGAAAGTAGCAACTGTAGGGATGCCTGGACAGGTTCTGGAAGTTATTTAAAACATGCTAGTGCTTGGTCATAGTCCATTATCATGTAATAGATCTAGTTGGTTTAGGGTCAGTTTTGCCATAGCTGATTAAATAGTCCAGTTTAGAAAGTATCAGTGCAGTGTGATTAGTGTTCCAGGGTGTGTGTGTTATACAGTAATACTGTATTATAAATTATAATGTATCTCTTAATGTATTTAGATTGGAAAACTGCAGTTTGCAGATACAATAAAGTTACACAATATGCTGCATATATTTGAGGCTGGTTTAACAAATTCAATTCTGTACTGAAATTCCTTTATATTCCTGTCTACAGAGTAAGGTTAATTATACATTTTTTCTAAAAACATGAGAAGATACTTTATTTTCTTAGTTATACATACATTAAATTAACCTCTTTGTAAATGACTAAACTCCAACAGTAAATACAATCCATGGCTTTTGTGTCATTGCATATTTTACGTCCTAAAATGGAGAAGAGATTACTGGCACCAGGCTGGGAGACAGGGATCAGGAATAGCTACATAGTGCTGGGATTGAGATGCAGAGACAATGGTCATGTCAGTGTTGGAATAGTAGTTGGTAGTTGTTGTGCCTGGCTGGGGCACGGGTCATGGGAATAGTGGTCGTGTGGGGTGTGATGACGAGTACAGGACTAGTAATGTTAGGCTAGGGAAATGTAATACTAGATAATACTAATACTATAATACTAATAAATGTAATAGTAGTTGTACTAATGGGTATAAATGTTTTGGAAAACTGACAGAAAGATGGGTTTCTGGGAATTTAGTGGGTTAAGTAAGGGCAAAAGAGAGATGGGGGTAGGGTGATGGGATAAGGGTTCCAGGGTAAGATGTGCAAGCAGGGGAATGGTGCCAGGCTGAGATGTGGGGGCAGGGGAATGGTGCCAGGCTGAGATGTGGGGGCACGGGAATGGTGCCAGGCTTAGATGTGGGGGCACAGGAATAGTGCCAGGCTGAGATGGGGGGGGCAGGGGAATAGTGCCAAACTGAGATGGGGGAGCAGGGGAATAGTGCCAAACTGAGATGGAGGGGGGCAGGGGAATAGTGCCAGGCTGAGATATGGGGACAGGGGAATGGTGCCAGGCTGAGATGTGGGCAGGGGAATGGTGCTAGGCTGAGATGGGGGGGAGGGGAATAATACCAGGCAGAGATGTGCAGGCAGGGGAATAGTGCCAGGCTGAGATGTGGGGGCAGGGGACTAGTGCCAGGCTGGGATGGGGGGGGGCTGGGAATAATGTCAGGCTGAGATATGGGGGTGGAATGGTGCTAGGCTGAGATGAGTGTTATAGGATAATGCTGCCATACTGAGATGTGAAGGGGGGTAATGCTGCCATACTGAAGTATGGGCAAAGGTGCTGTGTTTGGTTTACTGTATTCAAGTATTCTGCCTCATGACTACATGTCACTTATGGCTGGTGTTGGGTGCCCTTTACACTAGCATAATACTGAGAGTTTGTGATGAGCCATTGGCTTTCCTATATTTCTGTAAATGATGTACTGTATTCTGATGTTGGGTCATGTGTCAGAATCCATATTCACATATAAACAGCATCAGAATACAATTGATTTATTGA
The DNA here is from genome assembly GCA_020271785.1 of Procambarus virginalis. Classification (NCBI taxonomy): domain Eukaryota; kingdom Metazoa; phylum Arthropoda; class Malacostraca; order Decapoda; family Cambaridae; genus Procambarus; species Procambarus virginalis. The sequence goes on along the minus strand of WNGS01165339.1, from coordinate 21,776,774 downwards.
TTTTTGAGAAAGAAATTGATTCAGTGAGCTGACTTTCCTGGAGCTCACATCTCCCAGCCACACTCAGTGCAGGCCATGATTCATCTTTGGTAATTCTAGCTTTCCAATATTCATTGTGTAAATTATATACATCAGTAGTATCTATATTCCTTGTCTTCTAATAAACATGTTGCTAACCAAGAGTAGTTGAGTTTGGTGGAAGGTAAAGAGGAGGATGATGAGAGGCATGTAAATCAAAGATTTACATTACTGTATTTAGACAAGCAGTAGACACCAGACATTACAATTGCAGATTCCTGCATTACTTTCTGAAAACTTGGGGTGGAGTGTGAGACAACTTGCATTAAATTATGCACCAGAACAAGTACAATAAACACTGAAAGACGAAGTTGGGACTCTGTCTTGCATAAATAAATATTTGTTAACGTTTTTAGTAGGTTGAGAGTGCATTTTCATTTGCAAAAAGTGATAACTTTTGTCACAGAAACATTTAGACAATCAATAACTCTTTGGCAGTGTAAAAAAAATATTTACAAAATATGAGCCAAAAAATGTGAGAAACATTGTTTTTTCACTAAAATATAAGTTTTTCATAACCAGCGGCTTTTAATCTGTCGTTGACAGTATACAAATAAAAATTGAATGTCTATTTACAATTTAAGTTCACATGTACTTTCTCAAGTGAGTGAAGTTCAGGTGGAATTCTACAGAACATAATACTGTATTTATATACCGTATTACGACACAATACAGGCAAAGTCGCTGGAGCTATCACAATATCTTGCAACAATTGGTCCTGAAGAAAAATGTCGCATGAATAAATCTGGCTTTTCAAACTTTCACTTATTTATCTATTAACTGTGTGCCAACTAAAATACTGACAGGTTTACATTCTACTGAAATTCATATTAACATCACTCCTAAACAATATTGACATTGCAAAAATTAAAGTTGGGGGCCAGAAACTATACAAAGAATAAACCACTAAGGGCTAGTGGTTGGATTTAATAACAGGGTAAAACTGCTTGAGTAACCATGAAAGCTGTGACTGGCTCCCAACTCGCTCAAAAAAAATGGACCTGTAGAGATCCAGAACTGACTCCAATCGTCCATTTGAAAATAAGGCCGGGAAGGCATCGTGTGACACTTGACGCCCAAACCAAATGAGAAACCGGAGAGGGGAACCAGCCTTGTACTGTTGTACACGGCTACAGACATCATAAAGGCACAGTGTGAACGCCCAACCACATCATTTCCGTGCACCACGTAATATTTACAAATGTATTCACCATAGAGAATAACTGGTGGCCATATAGAGATGATAATTGAAACAATGACAATTCTGAGGACATAATATGAACACATTTTTTATCTAGTTCACAAAACAAATTACATCCTCGTTTGTACAGTAATACAGTACTCTGTTAATTTATTAATCATCTGTACAGTAAAATTCTAAAAACATATTCACACAATATTTCTTGACATTAAAATCGGCTCTACATAGGAAGAACATTAAAATAACCTAATCAATATACCTCAGTGTCACTAGTTCACCATGATAAATAGAACTGACTTAAATTTACTTTGGTTTGATGCTAACTGACTAGTCCCTAACTGTGTGACGAGGAACTAAGGAGTAAGCCACATCACTGGTCTCTCTGGTCACCTCGTGTCTGGCCAACATGTGCCACTCTAACACTTCTCGAGCTGCCTGTAAACAGTACAAGCAAGGAGAGATGTTGGGTTCATTATCAAACTGGCTCTACACACAGCAGAAGTGTTTCACAGAAAGGCCTTTACACCCAGTCTCGGGTGTTCCCCATAGAAGCCTCTGAACTTGTAGGGTTGGTGTTCCATGCAGATGTCTAGACTTACAGACTCTTGTTTCATGTGGAAATCTTTACACCTGCAGACAGTATTCCACAAAAAAGCCTTGAAACCCACAGTCAGTGTACTACATGGAAGCTTTAAAAGCACAAAGTGAATTCACGAATAGAGCCGACTTGGACCCCTCAGGTTTTCCAGGTTAATACTGAAGAGTTTGTACATGAAGATTGACTAACGCAATGACTGAAACCATCTGTGGACCAGTCATGGCTCTACGACTCTCCACTTACATTATTAGGTAACAAGTGTATTTCTGACTCGTGCCTGTGAAGTTGTCTTCCAAGCTGCCATGATTATGAATCTGGTCTTTGTCTAGATCACAACTATTTGGCTGTCTGTACCAGTGTCATAGATATGAGTGATCTCATGTGATACATGTTTGTCATGACTATCTGCCTGTGCTTACACCATGGCTATATGTTTCTTGATTTACACCTATGATACACAGCTTATGTGATCGAATAGGGCATGACTGTGATTTCCAAGACTTGTATAAATGCCATGCAAGTAACTATAGGACTGCATCACGGATATTCAACTGTGTAATTAAATGACTAAAGTATTATCTTCTTCTACACTACTATTACCTTGACTGTTAGTGTCTTTATCATATTGCTGTGACTCCAAAACTTATGAGACTATAAAAATGTAACACAGTATAAGTCAGACCAGAACTAGTAGTCTCCAATAGAAATTTCAGTTTCACACAAGAGCATTGTGATACATTCATAAAATAGAATTATGAAAATTCAAAATGCAATGTCTTCATAGTTTGCATTTTTTTTTATATAGGGCTAGCAAACCCTTGTGCCATAGCCTCATGGTGTCTGGCATCTGAATATCAGAATTCAGTGATCATGTCAGGATATATGTGATTCAAACTGACCATGCACTTGACAGCAAGTAACAGCAGGGTTCATCATGTATGTATGTTATCATGATCACACGTTGGCAGTTGAGCAATGCGCTGCAGTCTGTCATATATTCACGTGATACTATCACGCTGTATAAGGCAACATTTAAGTACATTGATCTAAGCAGCAGTGTAGCACAATTACACGTGGAATTAATGCACGTTGATGACTCGAGAGTTTTGTGTTAATTGTACATTAAACATAACTGTACACTGTATAGCTGTGTATACAAAAAAGTGCCCTGTGCTGAGTATGAAGAGCACTACACACTGCTTTGGAATTTGAAGAAAGAAATGGGACAGCCTCCCACTTATAGCAAGGTATTGGTGCTTGGAGTGGATGACTCGCTCGACACTTCAGATGGTGTATTGTTGTTGCTTATGCTGTCGTTATTGTTGTTGTTCTCTGAATCAGTGTGATGTGGGAATGGCTGTGGTGGAGGAGGAGGAATGTGCTCACAGTTAGGATGGACGGACTCCCGATGGCGTCGAAGATCTACTTTCCGCTGGAAAGCCTTCTCGCAGAGACCACAAGCGAAGGGTTTATATCCTGTGTGCTTGCGCATGTGGGTAATGAGGTTGGAGGACTGACTGAATGCCTTCCCACACACAACACACTTGTGCGGCTTCTCACCTGAAACACAAACACTTGTTTACTAACTAGCTTACATTTAAATGTTTTTATTTTGGTTTTAAGAAAGAATTACAACTAAAAATGTTCAATAAAGTGAGAACTACTACCATGTGCCAAATTTAGTTACTGCACATGTATGCATAGTTTGTGGTAGGCCTATTGCCAGATTGGTTCCATCACATATGTACATGTAAATAAAATTTTCCTTTCAATATTTATACTGAAATATATATTTTTAAATTTTACTTTATAGATTGATAAATAATAGTTTTAATAAACATGATATGCACAGTTACTTATTTAAACCAAAGCTAACTTAATAACCTGATCTACCTATAATTCCTTAATACTGCCTAACTTTGGTAAACTATACCTAATAAGTACAGTAATTGCAAAGAATCAATCACAATAATGTGGCTGTAAACAAACACAACCCACACATTAAATGAAAACAACAACAATAATTATTTTGACCCATCCTAGACACTTATCAAGTCAAAACTGAGACATACATTATTTATATATATATATTATATATATATATTATATATATTATATATATATATATATATATCTATATCTATATCTATATATATATTATATATTAGTCTATTTTGGTAGCAGTCTTTCCTGTAGACATATGTTATTAAATATGACCGAAAAAGTAGATTAATAATTCTAACACGAATTTTATTCGTGTTAGAATTATTATCATACTTTTTCGGTCATATTTAATAACATATATATATNAATACTTTTATGACCTAGGTATACTGCATAGACAATTGCAAGAGACATGCAGATAATTCAAAAAATATACAGTCTTGGTGCAAAATCTTATATCTCTCAAGAATTTCATCAACCTTTCCGTTGTGACACATCCAGGCTATTTGTTCAGGAACAGTCCTGATCTTAGTGTTTCTATATACATTAATCAACGGACAGTCAAGACATAATGGGCAAGGGTGTGAGACCTAACAGACCACATAGTTTACACTTCGTGTCATTATCATGAACACCTATCCCATATTCCCGTAATATTGTACCCAACCTGAGCGCATGTACCAGAGTCACTCCAAGCATTTCTCCTTTTACCATAAGTGAAATGGGTGTTTTGACTCACATACATGTAGTTTGCATGGTTTGACTTCTCTCGTACATTAGATCTCTCCTCTCCGCTCCTCCTGTGCCTGAATATTTCTGATTTTGCTTCTATTTGTCTCATTGTGAATTCACATTCACACAATAAATATAAAAGGAGTTTATCCAAAAACTGACAGAAGTGTTGTGTTTTGTGCGTTGTACCGTGTTTGTGGCATTCGGTGTTGTTGTGTTTACGCTGGCGGGCGGCGTCCTTACGGACTCCGGATTATGTCATACATCACCAAACTTCATTTAATAACTATATGCCTTTTAAGTAGAAGATTTATTGTTATAGCATTAATTGTCGTTTTAATATGGAACACGTACACATATGCGAAACGTCGAAGCTGTTGTCCGAAGTTGTAAATATATTAGTGTGCGATGTTGTCAATGTACGGAGTGACTTGTATCCGCTACTTGAGCCCCCGTCGTGCCAGACAACCGTGGCGAATCTCAACCTGCGGACAGGTCGCAGCGAAGTGCTCACTCTACATATAAGGATGTTTTGTTGCACGAGAGATGCCGCCACAGGGACAGGATCCGGAAGGCTCGTCGAGGTTTAGTTAGGTTTGGTTGGGTTAGGGTTCTGGGTTTGGGGGTGCTATGTGTGCGGTGTTCTGGTGTGGGGTGAGCTAGGTGTGGGGTGGGCTAGGTGTGGGGGTGGGCTAGGTTGTGGTGTGGCTAGGTGTGGGGTGTTCTAGGTGTGCGGTGTTCTAGTGTGGGGTGAGCTAGGTGTGGGGGTGGCTAGGTGTGGGGTGGGCTAGGTGTGGGGTGGGCTAGGTGTTGGGGTGGGCTAGGTGTGGGGGTGGGCTAGGTGTGAGGTGGGCTAGGTGTTGGGGTGGGCTAGGTGTGGGGTGGGCTAGGTGTGGGGGTGGGCTAGGTGTGGGGGTGGGCTAGGTGTGGGGTGGGCTAGGGTGGGGTGGCTAGGTGTGGGGTGGGCTAGGTGTGGGGTGGGCTAGGTGTGGGTGGGTAGGTGTGGGGGTGGGCTATGTGTGGTGTGGCTAGTTGTGGGGGTGGGCTAGGTGTGAGTGGGTTAGTGTGGGGTGGGCTAGGTGTGGGTGGGCTAGGTTAGAGTTGGTTGGGTAAATGTTGGCCAAACATCTTGTATACGAACAGTACCCGTTGGAGATACACTGTATTTATTTATTTATTTATTTATTTATTTATTTATATATAGATGGTGCATTGAGTCCTGGAGAGTATATAACATAAAAAAAACTACGGGCTCACCATAGCCCGTGCTACTGTGAGCCCGTAGTTTTTTTTATGTTATATACTCTCACAGACTCAATGCATCTCGTCCACGAGGCTACCATAGCCCGTGCTTCTTGCCCAGCTCCTTGCCAGGTAAGTTACGGGCTCACCATAGCTCCTGCTACTTGGAACTTGTTCCGAGTAGCTGAATCTATAACAACAACTACATCCTGTCCACGAGGCTAACCATAGCCCGTGCTTCTTGCCCAGCTCCTGTGCCAGGTAAGTTACGGGCTCACCAGAGCCCGTGCTACTTGGAACTTGTTCCGAGTAGCTGAATCTATAACAACAACATCTTCCACGAGGCTAACCATAGCCCGTGTTCTTGCCCAGCTCCTGTGCCAGGTATTTACGGGCTCACCATAGCCCGTGCTACTTGGAACTTGTTCCGAGTAGCTGAATCTATACAACAACCGTGCTACTTAGAACTTTGTTCCAGGTAGCGAATCTTTAATACAACACATACATAACATTGGTGTACCTACATTTTTTTTTTTTTTTGCAAAACCGAGGTTTTTACTTACCGCAAGGTAAATTCAGGTAAATCATGAAATAAAAAAAATCAAGGAGAGGAAAATAAGCATACAGTGTTTTACTCTCACATTCATTGCTCAATTTTTGCTGCTGCACCAATGATGCCCAATATTTTATATCAAAATATATATCAAATGTTTTTATATCAAAATTGGACAAAATATGCCCAATATTTTTATGTCAGGTCTGTATTTGCTTATATGTTTATTCAGGTATAAGTACATACATAGAAAATTACTTACAAACTTAATGTTGGATTTCTAGATAAATTTAGTATTTACTATGCCTAAAGCCACTATTATGCACAGCGTTTTGTTCAAATGGGGATGTTTTAAGAACTCTGCATATAACACTAGTTTCATCAGTATGTCGCTGAAAAAATGATGCATGAATGTCATTGGATAAAAAGCCACACTATGTAAGATTTACAGGTGTCAAATCTTTAGATAAATTTCACAAATAACATAAGTGTGGTTTTATATCCTATGTTATGTCTGTGAGAAGACATAAGTAATGGTAAAGTCAATAAAATTACTGACTGTAACTGCAAGATTTTTATGACAAGTTTTAGAAATGGCATTCCATTCCAGTCTGAACCTTATTTTCTGCTCTTTTTATGCATTAATCCAGTCGCTAATTGGTCTTAATGTTTTCTAGTTTATCAATCTGCTGTGTTTTCAAGTTCAGTTTGTCTAATGCTACACTGTCTGCATACTATGAATTTTTACATTTTCTTCAAAAGACCTGAACTAAGAAAATCTTGATTTTGTTCAGTAGTTTATTTATTTATATATATATACAAGAAGGTACATTGGGATTGTGAGGATACATAGGATAGTAATTACAATCTTGTAAAGCCACTAGTACGCGCGGCGTTTCGGGCAGAAACGGTAGTTAAATTTTCAGTAGTTTCGGTAGTTAAAAACGGGTAGTTAAATCAATAATGCTTGAAAACTGCATTTAAGCTCTGAATGCCTGTTTCTCATGAATTTTTGAATATCTATAATTTTTTATAGGCTTGTGAAATATTTAAAGTGCCATTGGTAGTATGACTTCTAAAAAGAAAAAAATTGGATTTTAAAGTCTTTTATGCTATCAAATATATCATCATGTGTTTTGTTGGATCCCTGTAATTTTGTGTTCATGTCATTTAAATGTGAGGAGAAATGTGTAAAAAACATAAATCTTCAAATTCAAAGTCGGATAATTCTTGAAAAAAATTTGTCATTTATTAGAAACAGACAAATTTCATTAAAACTTGTAATAAGTCATTTAAAGAGAGAACCGCCAGTAAACCAATAAAGGTTGTTGTATGTAAGTACTATACAGTATATGCTTACTGATCTGAATAACATGTGGTGCCCACTTGTGAGTTAACTGACTTTTGAACCACAACAAACATAATTTATACAGTATTTCCCCATGTAATAAGCATAAACTTACATGGTTAAGGGAGAATCTTCAAGTACTTTGCTGGAGGAAGTGGTTCTGTTCATTTGACCGTGGTGGACGGTTTTTTCATTTACAGCTGTCATCGTCTTTTCTGACAAAGCACTAGTTGGTGGCCTTCTGGAGGCGTCCTTTGGTTATTATTGTGTCCAGTGGTGACAACAAAATGATTTTGCTTGCCATTTTGGGCACGTATGTAATAGGTTCGTCGCCTGTTGGGGACCACGAGAAGCCTAATAGACACCATGTCTGACTGTGGGAAACCATCAAACGTTCTGTTAATGTGTTTATTGCTCCCTTTCTATTCATTGGGACTATTTTTTGTACTTTCTACTCTGCCTCCACATCTTGTAAACAATTATTTCAGATAGTATATTTGCAACCAGTCTCAATAATTTTTACATGAAGATTGGTATGTACAGTACTCCTGTCTCTTGCTTGCATTCCAGGAAATATATGTTTAGCAAGTTTGAGCAACCCCAATTATTGAATTGTTTTGTTTTAATGGATTCAGGCAGTAAATGTTCTTTGTATTTTCTCCAGGTCATCATGTCTGCTAGCTTTAAATGGAATACAGTTGTTAATACAGTATACAGTACAACAGTGTTCCACCCTAGAGAACTTTGTGGCTTCATTTGGCAGCTGTGAGATCATTTGGCAACTCAGTAACCTTCAGTGTGTTCTGTCCCTATGTCATATTTTTCTACTCATGATACAGGTATGTAAATATTATAATAATAAGTAATTTATGAGATAGAGGAGAGGCTCTGCTGGTTGGGAAGAGAAGGTAATCCAAGAATTGAAAATATCTGTTTTTTGGAAGGCATTCCCCCCCCCCCCTTTGAGCATATTGTATGAAAACCATTGACTGCTTAATTATCCATAAAAATTAATATGAAATATGCTTGGAGAACTTGTCTCTTCACAGCTCAAATTTGTTCTTGTGTAGTATATTCTTTGATGGTCAACACACCCCATTAACTTCAGTAATCTAATAATATAGTGAGAGTTCATATAGACCAGCATAACTTCTGCATAAAATGGGCATGTCCTTCAACACCTAAAATTAAATAGCATAATGAGTAATTTGCTTGCAATGAGTTGGTGTCAATTTTTCTTGTTTTAAACACTTTTTGTATTTCATTCTTGCATTCTGGTACATTTTAATTTTTCTTGCCAAAAATGATTGAATACATAATATTTTCAAATGCATAAACAAATAATGTACAGTATTAATACAAATTTGTGTAATGTAAAATTTTATCATACAATGCACACAAAGACCATATTAATGCATATAATTTTTTTATTATTTATATTTAGACCATATTATTGCATTTTTTTTCTTTGGGGTGTATGGGGTAGTATCTCTGAGAGGGAATAGTCGCACCTTCGGGTGGTTTCTTCTGCTTTGGTTGCCACCTGCACTCAACTCTTACCTGTAACTCCTCGTATCTGTTTATATGCAACAACGGCTACACCCCCAGTAAATCACTTCGACTGACTGGTAAAACCAGGTAAGGGTAGCCGAAGGTTTGAGGCCCTCGGTGAATTATGGCTTGTCTACCTACGCATGCGAAGACTGGAGCCGGCGAATTGCATGGAGGAAACCACGCAGTCTGGGTTTCCACGACTGCGAAACCATGTTTCAACAGGCAGGAAGGAGGATCATGTAAGGAAATATGTAAGGCATATTTCCTTACATGTGATTACTAGATTTTCAGACATCAATAAGTATCTGGGCAAAGGGATCAAGGAGGAAGGTGCACAGTCCTTTGACAATTCATTTAATTTGGTATTTTAGTGTATTGTATTCTATGTTCTGCTTACCTTGCGGATTCTTTTGTCTTGCCCACTATTATGTTAGCCTTTAAGTGGTTAGAATAATTTAGGATCCTCTGTTTCTTGTCTCTCTATAGAGGGAGCCAGGTTTTGCCTGCTGCTACCTGTTAGGTTTACAATGACTTGCAAAGGCCTGGCAAGGATTGAAATGTGTGACAATATCCAGGTAGCTAGGAACAAGGAGCCTCCAAAGCCCTACCAGAAAGAGGCATTTCATTACATTCAACTGCTCGTTTTTGTGTCTTCCTTCCGATTTGGCTCCTGGTCTGGCCGGTTCCAATGGTGTAGTGATAACACTCACCCCACGCTTCACAAACAATTGGACATAGGTTTATATCCTGGCTGGGAAGGGTGATTAGCTATGTGCAAATCCTTTACTGCATCCTTCTGTTCAACCAGCAGTGATTGGGTATCTTGTTGTTTAATAATTGGCAGGTCCTACACCAGGGAAACTAGTGGGTAAGGCTTAATATGAGCTATGGAATGGGAAAGTTCTCAGCCTGCAAACAGGAGTCAGCATTGTCTGTTCCTGTACCCACCTGTGTAAAAAGAAAAAACTTGTGCAGGTGCTAACCAAGGTGGGGTCAGGTCAGGGCAAGTGCGTAGGAAATAGTGATGCTGTCAGTTATGTAGTGGCCTTGTTCAACAGTGGTTGATGAACGTGTATCCGCTAGTGGCCTTTCTCATCACTGCGGTGATAGGGTGTTCTTGGCATTTTATTTCACCTGTCCCTTGTTGTCTTTTATGGTCCCAGTTTTCAGAGTGCTTTGTCCTGTCGTGTGTGGTGATTTGTGGTTTTGTGTACTGTTTTTGCCCATATGTCCTGGGCTGAGATTTGAACTCAGTAGTTCTGACATTCTAACAGGGTTTTGGTGGCTTGATACTTGATACAGTATTGTTCTGGGGTCGACCTGGGCCTGGGTGGCTTTTGGTTGAGTTTCATGTCCTTGATTCCTCTAATTGGAGCTAATGGTCTACTACTGTCCTCCACCATACCTGGTGTTTTTCCCTTTCTTTCTGATCTTAAACACCTGTTGTACTCATTACCAGAGCCTATGCTGCTTTTTAGATTTAAACAGCTGGCATGCTTTCTTGGGCGATGACCTGACAAATGCTTGAGGCTGTCTTCTAGAATCTTTTCTCTTTGTTGTCTCCTGAATTTTGGTGGCCCAATTAATGTTGACTTGTGCACTCGCACCATTTCCTGTCTTGATCTTATTCTCTGTTCCTCTTTTATTTATATACTGTACACCTCACATGGAATTTTCTTGATGACCTCCATAACAATGACCATTTCCCCCCATCTTCATAACCTTATTTTTTCTATCCATTCTTCTCTCTTTCCCTTGGTGGTGGTTTGATAAGGCTGACTGAAATCTTTTCACTCTCCATGCTACTCTTTCTGACATATCTGCCTCTTGAGTCCACCTTCTTTTTCACAACACCTTATTTGACACTGCCCTCTGCTGTATTCCTTGCTATAAGTTCTGTTGCATGCGGCAGTGCATTCCTTGGTGGAATTCTGACTGTGCTCGGGCTGTACACTGTAAGCATAAAGTTTGGAAAAGACACCAACATTGACAGACACTCGATTATTATTTTGTTTTGGAAAGCGAGTGTGTGGTGGCTTGTAGGGCCACTCGTACAACTAAGCATGATAATTGGAAATCTTATGTCTCCATCATTACAGTATATACCCCTCTCCCTTGAATCCAGAAGAAAATCTAAGATTGCAGATAAATTTATTCCAGATGTATCACCTGTCCTTTATCTCCGTGGTTCTGTCATGGCAGATCCAATGTTTATAACAAATGTACTGGGTTAGCACTTCTCAACTGTTAGCTCTGGTTCTTCATCCTACTTTCCTTTCTCATAGCTTCTTATTGAATCTTGTCTCTTGGACTTTTACATTTGCCTACAGCTCTCATCTATGCTCTCTATTGGCACTCCAGTCTGTCCTAACTCTCTTCAGGTCTATGGAGGCAGGCTCAGATCATTTTCACTATGAGATGCATTATCATATCCCACAGTGTACTTAGCAGTATTTGCTGAATATCTATAACTGTATTTGGGAGACATTGTCAGTCCCTGATGACTGGCTTGAGGCGGTTGTTCTCATTCGGAAACTTGTTACTCGAGGGACTTTCCATAGGGATTTTTGCCCTATTGTCCTGTTGAATTGCATTTGCAAACTTTTGAATGCATGGTCAATGTATGTCTAATGTAGTTTTTGGAAGACACTCACTACCTCTCTGCCTCTCTATTTGGTTTTCTCAAGATTTGCTTCATGCCTGATGTCTTATTGGACTTGGAGGTATACATTCATAATGCCTTATTGTGAAAACCTCCATTGTTGCCACTCCTTTTGGAGTGGCAACAATAAAAAAGGCTTGTGACATCACCTGGAGATAAAATATTTTATCTCAACTTCATTATTTTGGCCTTTGTGACAATCACCTGCTCTTTTTTTTTTTTTTTTTTTGAGATATATACAAGAGTTGTTACATTCTTGTACAGCCATTAGTACGCGTAGCGTTTCGGGCAGGTCCCTGGAATACAATCCCCTGCCGCGAAGAATCGTTTTTTCATCCAAGTACACATTTTACTGTTACGTTAAACAGAGGCTACAGTTAAGGAATTGCGCCCAGTAAATCCTCCCCGGCCAGGATACGAACCCATGACATAGCGCTCGCGGAACGCCAGGCGAGTGTCTTACCACTACACCACGGAGACTGCCCCATCAGCGCTTCCTCTCTGGTCGTTTGTTTTTGGTGAGAAACTGGTACCACTTTCTCTAACTTTTTCAACAATATGAAGGTATTCCCTAAGGTAGTGTACCAAGCACTAACCTTTTTTTTTCCTAATTGGCCTTCGTTCCTTCCTTCCTCCCTTTACCTTCCTCCAGTGACAGCTTCAAGTTGCATTTGATACCATGTTATCCTGGAAGTTCTCCACAACTAAGACTTGTACTAGGACATTTACTCAGAAGCAGGTTGTTCATCCCCAATTGTCACTATAGTAGTTCCTTTCTATATAAAGATTCTGCAAACTTTTTTGGTTAATCTTTGAACTTGTTTGTCTTAGTCACCCCATAACTCTCGCCTCCAAGCTGAATTATCTAAGCCCTTACCTTACTTGGTCTTGTCCCACACTTCCTAGATAGACCACTTTCCACTATTTGCACTACTCTCTCATGCTGTCTGAACTTGATTATGCTGTCCTGCCTACTCCTCTGCCTTTCCTTCCACTCTTCATCATCTTGATGCTTTGCACCATAACTGGGTTATGCCTTATTTCTGGTGCCTTTGTTCAACCTTTACAACCTGAGCTTGTTGTTGAAAACTGGCATACTGTCTACAGGATTGTCGTAATCATTACTGCCTTCACTACCTTGCACTGTTCCTGCAACATCCTCAAGCTTATGCCATATTTTGAATGTTACCCTTCATGTGGACACTTTTCTTCCCCCCCCTTCCTTTTTTTCTTGCAAGAGTTCCCCCTTTGGTCTTGTTTAAAATTTCTCTTCATGTTGTTCCTTCCTTGCCCCCGCATGGAGGGTCCCACTTGCAGAGTTTTAGAAGACCTTGACCTCCCCCATAGTAAAGGCTTATAACCCCCCTACAGTTAAGAAATATCTTTTTCCTTGAACATCTTTCTTTACACTCACACTCTATTGCTTTATTTACAGATGGGCACAAGTTTGCTGATGGTGTTGGAGCTCTGCTATCTTTGCTCACCAAACTTAATGTGCTGTCTACCTCTGGAGACTAGCATCTCACTGCGGGAAATTTATGCAGTCTTGTATGATCTTCGTTAACTGCTTTCCTGACGTCAATGTTCCTTTGTCATTGTGGTAACCCTTGCAGTGCTCTCATGCTCTTGAGTCATTTATGCATCTGTTGTGGCTGAAATCCAAAATTGGCCATTTCTTATCTCCAGTAAATTATGACAGTTGAGTTTTGCTGGGT
>WNGS01165339.1:21746298-21762940 GCA_020271785.1 Procambarus virginalis | reverse complement strand
ACCTTCATAAGAACATAAGACAAAGGCAACTGCAGAAGGCCTATTGGCCCATACGAGGCAGCTCCTATTTATAACCACCCAATCCCACTCATATACATGTCCACCCATGCTTGAAACAATCGAGGGACCCCACCTCCACAATGTTACGCGGCAATTGGTTCCACAAATCAACACCCTGTTACTGAACCAGTATTTACCCAAGTCTTTCCTAAATCTAACTTATCCAATTATACCCATTGTTTCGCGTTCTGTCCTGTGTTGATACTTTCAATACCCATTAATATCCCCTTTGTTATGTCCATTCATCCACTTGTAAACCTCTATCATGTCACCCCTAACTCTTCGCCTTTCCAGTGAATGCAAATTAAGCTTTGTTAATCTTTCTTCATATGAAAGATTTCTAATTGGGGAATTAACTTAGTCATCCTACGCTGGACACGTTCAAGTGAATTTATATCCATTCTATAATATGGCGACCAAAACTGAACTGCATAATCTAAATGGGGCCTAACCAGAGCAAGATATAGCTTGAGAACCACCCAGGTGTCTTGTTACTTACGCTGCGATTAATAAATCCGAGTGTCCTATTTGCCTTATTACGAACATTTATGCATTGATCCTTTTGTTTTAAATTCTTACTAATTATAACTCCCAGATCCCTTTCGCAATCCGACTTCGCAATCTCAACACCATCTAGCTCGTATCTTGTAACTCTATCATCATTACCTAGCCTCAGAACTTTACATTTATCAGCATTAAACTGCATCTGCCAGTCCTTTGACCATTTCAAACCCTATCTAGATCAACTTGAAGTGATAGTGAGTCCTCCTCCGAATTAATTCCCTACCGATTTTCGTATCATCGGCAAATTTGCAAATGTTGCTACTCAAACCTGAATCTAAATCATTTATATATATTATAAACAACAGAGGTCCCAAGACAGAGCCTTGAGGCACTCCACTTACAACATTTTCCCACTCTGACTTGACTCCATTTATACTAACTCTCTGTTTCCTTTGGTATAGCCATGCCCTAATCCAGCTTAATATAGCACCCCCAATACCATGAGCCTCTATCTTTTTAATCAGTCTTTCATGTGGCACTGTATCGAAAGCTTTGCTAAAGTCAAGGTACACAACATCACAATCCTTACCACTATCAACTGCCTCAACTATGCTAGAATAAAAAGATAACAAATTTGTTAAACATGAACGGCCATTTATAAAACCATGTTGCGACTCAATTATAATTTATGTTTTTCAAGATGAAGACGAATTTTATTTGCTATTATAGATTCGAGTAACTTTCCCACAATAGACGTTAGGCTAATTGGTCGATAGTTAGACGCAAGTGATCTATCTCCTTTCTTAAAAACTGGTATCACATTAGCAACTTTCCAAAACTCTGGCACTCTGCCTGACTCTATTGATTTATTAAATATGATTGACAGTGGGTCACAAAGCTCCTCTTTGCATTCTTTCAGCACTCTGGCAAACACTTCATCCGGCCCTGGGGATTTGTTTGGTTTGAGTTTTACTATTTGTTTAAGAACATCCTCCCTGGTAACTGCTAAACTCGTCAACCTGTCCTCGTCCCCACCCACATAGACTTGTTGGGCTGAAGGCATATTGTTAAGTTCCTCTTTAGTAAATACAGATACAAAATATTTATTAAAATACTACTCATCTCTTCATCACTATCTGTTATTTGACCTGTCTCAGTTTTTAATGGACCTATCCTTTCCCTAGTCTTAGTTCGATATAACTGAAAAAACCCTTTAGGATTTGTCTTTGCTTGCCCTGCTATACGAACTTCATAGTTTCTTTTTGCTTTCCTTATCTCTTTTTTAACATTTCTAACTAGTTGTACGAATTCCTGTTCTAAAGTGACCTCCCCATTTTTAATCCTCTTGTACCAAGCTCTCTTTTTACCTATAAGATTCTTCAAATTCTTTGTTATCCACTTTGGGTCATTAGTAATCGATCTATTCAATTTGTGTGGTATACTACGTTCCTGTGCTTTGTTTAGAATATTCTTAAATACGTTATAAATTGAATCTACATCGAAATCCCCATTTACATCACCTATCGCTGGGTTCATGTCTCGCTCCAAGACCGGCCCACACCCCATACCCAAGACTTTCCAATCAATTTGACCCAAAAAATTTCTTAGGCTATTAAAATCAGCTTTTCGAAAATCTGGCACTTTAACAGAATTTTCTCCTACAGGTCTATTCCATTCTATGCCAAATCTGATTTCTTTGTGATCACTGTTCCCTAGCTCACTCCCTATTTCGATGTCATTAATTTGTGTTTCCCTGTTAGTTAACACTAAATCTAAAATATTATTTTCCCGTGTTGGTTCCTTAATGTGTTGCGTAAGAAAGCAATCGTCAATTAATTCTAGAAAATCTTCTGCTTCACTATTCCCTGTTTTGTTCAACCAGTTTATTCCACTCAAATTAAAGTCACCCATGACATAAATACTGTTAGATCTAGATGCCCTAGATATTTCATCCCATAGATGCTTTGCTTCCATTCTGTCTAAATTTGGTGGCCTATATATAACTCCAATTATAATATTATTTGCTTTTTCGTTTAATTCTATCCAAATAGTTTCTGTGTGTGGCTCAGTTTTGATTCCCTCTTTGAGACTACATTTCAAATTGTCCCTAACGTATATGGCTACTCCACCACCTCGTCTAATATATCTATCTGTGTGAAATAGTTTAAATCCATTTATTTGATATTCGGCTAATAGTTCTCTATTATCAACATTCATCCACGTTTCGGTGAGTGCAATAATATCTATTTTTTCTGTGCAGACAAGAGCATTTAATTCGTTAATTTTATTTCTTAGACTTCTACTGTTTGTGTAATATACCCTAAGTGAATTGTTATTTTGAGGCCCTTCTCTTTCCCTGATCATTTTGCCAATTCCTTTCTCCCGCAAACACATACTTTTATTACATCCTTCCTCCAAATCAATTCCCATACCTCTATCTACTAACAGTTTAAACCCAAACAAACACCTCTAACCACTTCTTCCAACGAATTTGCAACAGCAACAACCCCAGCTCTCGATAGATGCACCCCATCCCGAGCATACATTTCATTTCTTCCATAGAAGTGTTCCCAGTTGTCTATATAAGATATTGCATTAGATTTGCAATATCTTTCCAGCCTGCAATTGACACCAAGTGCCCTCGACATCCATTCATTTCCCACTCCCTTTCTTGGAAGAATGCCACATATGATCGGGATTCCTCCCTTGCTCTTAACTAATTCTATTGCTGTCTTGAATTTCAGTATTAGTTCCTCACTTCTAACTCTCCCAACATCATTGCCCCCTACACTAATACAAATAATGGGTTTGCTCCCATTTCCCGTCATAATATCTTTCATGTTTCCAACAATATCTCCAATACCAGCTCCAGGATAGCAAACCCTTAATCTGTTCCCTTTATCTCTGGCACAAAACGTTCTGTCCAAATACCTCACCTGGGAATCTCCCACAACCAAAAGTCGCTTCGATCCTCCCTTTTCTCTTGGGGCACTTTGAGGGACCCGCGCTTCAATGTTCCTCGCCGCTATGCCCTTACCTCCACGCTGAACCATAGGTTCACCACAGCACTCGTCCTCCAACACATCAAATGAGTTTGTAATCTTTATGGTATTAGGTGTCTTTTTTGCCAAGGTCTTCTTAAGACCCCTGTCTTTTACAATATGCCAAGACGGGGTCTCCCTAATGCCGGTCTCCTCCTTTGCTTCATCCTGTCGTTGCTTAAGCTGCCTTACCTCCTCCCGCAACGAATCCGTCTAAGGAAAGAGAGAACGTCATCTAGCGGAACATATATTACACTCAAACTTTCGGTGTCGCTATGGGTTCCCCTCTCTCCCCTGTTCTTGCTAATTTCTACATGGAATACTTCGAAACTGTTCTTCTTCCTTCTATTGATACTCGTCCCTCTCTCTGGCTTCGCTATGTTGATGACATTTTTGCTTTATGGCCTCATGACCTTAATCTTTTCCAGCCTTTCCTCGCCTCTCTTAACAATCTGGCTCCTTCTATCCATTTCAAAGTTGAGTGGGAATCTAATTCCCTCCTTCCTTTTCTTGATGTTCATGTTCACAGCTCTGTGTCTGGGTTCTCTTTCTCTGTCTACCGTAAACCCATGCATAGTGGCATGTACATTCACTTCTTTTCCTACCATCCTCCTTCTGTTAAGAAAAGTGTCCTCGTCTCTCTCTTCCTCCGCGCTCTACGCATCAGCGACCCTCAGTTTCTTGATTCTGAAATTTCCTTTATCTACAAATCATTCTCTCGCCTTGGTTATCCTTTGCATTTCATCAACTCTGCCTACTCTCAAGCTAAACGAAATTTCTTTCATCCTAAACCTGCTTCCAACAGTAGTAGCACTGTACTATGCCTTCCCTTCATATCTGAACTCAAAACTTTTACCAATACCTTTCGTCCTCTTGACATTAAACTCGCCTTTCGACAAACTAACACACTTCGTAGCAATCTAGTTCACACTGCTCCTCCTGCTTCAAATGCTGCTGGTGTCTACTCTATTTCCTGTTCATCTTGTCCTCTCCAATACTTTGGCGAAACTGGCCGTACACTGAATGACAGACTTAAAGAACACAAGAGAAGTGTTAAGTCTGCAGACACTAACAATGCTCTCTTCTGCCATGTGAGGGATTCTAATCATCCCATTGATTGGTCTTCCTCCAAAATAATCTTTCCTGCCTCTACTCTTCACAGACGCCGTCTTGTAGAATCGGCTCTTATACACAAAGTACCCAACATGAACATGAGTCCTGGCTTTGTTGCTGTGGACTCTTCCCTTTCACAGTACATACTCAAATCTTTCTAACAAACGTGACTTACCTGGTTGATACCTGGTTGATGGGGTTCTGGGAGTTCTTCTACTCCCCAAGCCCGGCCCGAGGCCAGGCTCGACTTGTGAGAGTTTGATCCACCAGGCTGTTGCTTGGAGCGGCCCGCAGAGCCACATACCCACCACAGCCCGGCTGATCCGGGACTTAACATAAGCTTACCCCCTTCCATTTATCTTTCTTTCTCTTTCCTTTTCTTTCTCTCTTCTCCTACGCTCCCTTGCTATCCTCTTCTTATTCCTATTACTTTTCCTTCGGTGGTTATAATGGGAGCTGCCTCGTATAGGCCAATAGGCCTTCTGCAGTTCTCATTATTACTACTATTCTCTACACCTTACTTTCCTCCTCACCTCTCTCTTGCCTATTTATTACCCGTTCTCTACCTCCTCATCACACAAAACGGGAGACATCTCCCGTCAAGCAGTGTGCAGTTGCACCTCCACAGATCTCCAGTATCATCTATTGATACTGGTGATGGCTCAAAAGGGCCACCACTTACGGGCTATTCATGCCCGTGCCACCTTTTGGGTGGCTTAATCTTCATCAATCAATCAGTCTCCTCATCACAAGCGACTTGAGAATGGTCCAGGACGGACCGAAACGTCGTCGTCCCTTCAACTTCTAGTGTGTGGTCTGGTCAATATACATTTCCTCCTTCACAAGTAGTATGATATCAGACGTACACACAAATACTTTTATGACCTAGGTATACTGCATAGACAATTTGCAAGAGACATGCAGATAATTCAACAAAATATTACAGTCTTGGTGCAAAATTCTTATATCTCTCAAGAATTTCATCAACCTTTCCGTTGTGACACATCCAGGCTATTTGTTCAGGAACAGTCCTTATCTTAGTGTTTCTATATACATTAATCAACGGACAGTCAAGAACATAATGGGCAAGGGTGTGAGACCTTAACATACCACATAGTTTACACTTCGTGTCATTATCATGAACACCTATCCCATATTCCCAGTAATATTTGTACCCAAGCCTGAGCCGCATGTACACAGAGTCACTCCAAGCATTTCTCCTTTTACCATAAGTGAAATGGGTGTTTTGACTCACATACATGTAGTGTTGCATGGTTTGACTTCTCTCGTACATTAGATCTCTCCTCTCCGCTCCTGCCTGTGCCTGAATATTTCTGATTTTGCTTCTAATTTGTCTCATTGTGAATTCACATTCACACAATAAATATAAAAGGAGTTTATCCAAAAACTGACAGAAGTGTTGTGTTTTGTGCGTTGTACCGTGTTTGTGGGCATTCGGGTGTGTTGTGTTTACGCTGGCGGGCGGCGTCCTTACGGACTCCGGATTATGTCTATTACATCACCAAACTTCATTTAATAACTATATGCCTGTTAGTAGAAGATTTTATTTGTTAATAGCATTATATTGTCGTTTTAATATGGAACACGTACACATATGCGAAACGTCGAAAGCTGGTGTCCGAAGTTGTAAATATATTAGTGTGCGATGTTGTCAATGTACGGAGTGACTTGTATCCGCTACTTGAGCCACCGTCGTGCCAGACAACCGTGGCGAATCTCAACCCTGCGGACAGGTCGCAGCGAAGTGCTCACTCTACAGTATAAGGATGTGTTTGTTGCACGAGAGATGCCGCCACCGGGACAGGATGCCGGGAAGGCTCGTCGAGGTTAGTTAGGTTGGGTTGGGTTAGGGTGTTCTAGGTGTGGGGGTGGGCTAGGTGTGCGGTGTTCTAGGTGTGGGGTGAGCTAGGTGTGGGGGTGGCTAGGTGTGGGGGTGGGCTAGGTGTGGGGTGGGCTAGGTGTGGGGTGTTCTAGGTGTGCGGTGTTCTAGGTGTGGGGTGAGCTAGGTGTGGGGGTGGGCTAGGTGTGGGGTGGGCTAGGTGTGGGGTGGGCTAGGTGTGGGGTGGGCTAGGTGTGGGGGTGGGCTAGGTGTGAGGTGGGCTAGGTGTGGGGGTGGGCTAGGTGTGGGGTGGGCTAGGTGTGGGGGTGGGCTAGGTGTGGGGGTGGGCTAGGTGTGGGGGTGGGCTAGGTGTGGGGGTGGGCTAGGTGTGGGGGTGGGCTAGGTGTGGGGTGGGCTAGGTGTGGGGTGGGCTAGGTGTGGGGGTGGGCTAGGTGTGGGGTGGGCTAGGTGTGGGGTGGGCTAGGTGTGAGGTGGGTTAGGTGTGGGGTGGGCTAGGTGTGGGGTGGGCTAGGTTAGAGTTGGTTGGGTAAATGTTGGCCAAACATCTTGTATACGAACAGGTACCCGTTGGAGATACACTGTATTTATTTATTTATTTATTTATTTATTTATTTATATATAAGATGGTGCATTGAGTCTGTGAGAGTATATAACATAAAAAAAACTACGGGCTCACCATAGCCCGTGCTACTGTGAGCCCGTAGTTTTTTTTATGTTATATACTCTCACAGACTCAATGCATCTCCTGTCCACGAGGCTAACCATAGCCCGTGCTTCTTGCCCAGCTCCTGTGCCAGGTAAGTTACGGGCTCACCATAGCTCCTGCTACTTGGAACTTGTTCCGAGTAGCTGAATCTATAACAACAACTACATCCTGTCCACGAGGCTAACCATAGCCCGTGCTTCTTGCCCAGCTCCTGTGCCAGGTAAGTTACGGGCTCACCATAGCCCGTGCTACTTGGAACTTGTTCCGAGTAGCTGAATCTATAACAACAACATCCTGTCCACGAGGCTAACCATAGCCCGTGCTTCTTGCCCAGCTCCTGTGCCAGGTAAGTTACGGGCTCACCATAGCCCGTGCTACTTGGAACTTGTTCCGAGTAGCTGAATCTATAACAACAACCGTGCTACTTAGAACTTTGTTCCAGGTAGCGAATCTTTAATAACAACAACATACATAACATTGGTGTACCTACATTTTTTTTTTTTTTTTGCAAAACCTGAGGTTTTTACTTACCGCAAGGTAAATTCAGGTAAATCATGAAATAAAAAAAATCAAGGAGAGGAAAATAAGCATACAGTGTTTTACTCTCACATTCATTGCTCAATTTTTGCTGCTGCACCAATGATGCCCAATATTTTATATCAAAATATATATCAAAATGTTTTTTATATCAAAATTGGACAAAATATGCCCAATATTTTATGTCAGGTCTGTATTTGCTTAATAATGTTTATTCAGGTATAAGTACATACATAGAAAATTACTTACAACTTAATGTTGGATTTCTAGATAAATTTAGTATTTACTATGCCTAAAGCCACTAATATGCACAGCGTTTTGTTCAAATGGGATGTTTTAAGAACTCTGCATATAACACTAGTTTCATCAGTAAGTCACTGAAAAAATGATGCATGAATGTCAATGGATAAAAGCCACACTTATGTAAAAGATTTACAGGTGCAAATCTTTAGATAATTTCACAAATAACATAAGTGTGGGTTATATCCTATGTTGTTATGTCTGTGAGAAGACATAAGTAATGGTAAAGTCAATAAAATTACTGACTGTAACTGCAAGATTTTTATGACAAGTTTTAGAAATGGCATTCCATTCCAGTCTGAACCTTATTTTCTGCTCTTTTTATGCATTAATCCAGTCACTAATTGGTCTTAATGTTTTCTAGTTATCAATCTGCTGTGTTTTCAAGTTCAGTTTGTCTAATGCTACACTGTCTGCATACTATGAATTTTACATTTTCTTCAAAAGACCTGAACTAAGAAAATCTTGATTTTGTTCAGTAGTTTATTTATTTATATATATATACAAGAAGGTACATTGGGATTGTGAGGATACAAGGATAGTAATTACAATCTTGTAAAGCCACTAGTACGCGCGGCGTTTCGGGCAGAAACGGTAGTTAAATTTTCAGTAGTTTCGGTAGTTAAAAACGGTAGTTAAATCAATATGCTTGAAAACTGCATTTAGCTCTGAATGCCTGTTTCTCATGAATTTTTGAATATCTATAATTTTTATAGGCTTGTGAAATATTTAAAGTGCCATTGGTAGTATGACTTCTAAAAGAAAAAATTGGATTTTAAAGTCTTTTATGCTATCAAATATATCATCATGTGTTTTGTTGGATCCCTGTAATTTGTGTTCATGTCATTTAAATGTGAGGAGAAATGTGTAAAAAACATAAATCTTCAAATTCAAAGTCGGATAATTCTTGAAAAAAATTTGTCATTTATTAGAAACAGACAAATTTCATTAAAACTTGTAATAAGTCATTTAAAGAGAACCGCCAGTAAACCAATAAAGNCCCTTTGTTATGTCCATTCATCCACTTGTAAACCTCTATCATGTCACCCCTAACTCTTCGCCTTTCCAGTGAATGCAAATTAAGCTTTGTTAATCTTTCTTCATATGAAAGATTCTAATTTGGGGAATTAACTTAGTCATCCTACGCTGGACACGTTCAAGTGAATTTATATCCATTCTATAATATGGCGACCAAAACTGAACTGCATAATCTAAATGGGGCCTAACCAGAGCAAGATATAGCTTGAGAACCACACCAGGTGTCTTGTTACTTACGCTGCGATTAATAAATCCGAGTGTCCTATTTGCCTTATTACGAACATTTATGCATTGATCCTTTTGTTTTAAATTCTTACTAATTATAACTCCCAGATCCCTTTCGCAATCCGACTTCGCAATCTCAACACCATCTAGCTCGTATCTTGTAACTCTATCATCATTACCTAGCCTCAGAACTTTACATTTATCAGCATTAAACTGCATCTGCCAGTCCTTTGACCATTTCAAAACCCTATCTAGATCAACTTGAAGTGATAGTGAGTCCTCCTCCGAATTAATTTCCCTACCGATTTTCGTATCATCGGCAAATTTGCAAATGTTGCTACTCAAACCTGAATCTAAATCATTTATATATATTATAAACAACAGAGGTCCCAAGACAGAGCCTTGAGGCACTCCACTTACAACATTTTCCCACTCTGACTTGACTCCATTTATACTAACTCTCTGTTTCCTTTGGTATAGCCATGCCCTAATCCAGCTTAATATAGCACCCAATACCATGAGCCTCTATCTTTTTAATCAGTCTTTCATGTGGCACTGTATCGAAAGCTTTGCTAAAGTCAAGGTACACAACATCACAATCCTTACCACTATCAACTGCCTCAACTATGCTAGAATAAAAAGATAACAAATTTGTTAAACATGAACGGCCATTTATAAAACCATGTTGCGACTCAATTATTAATTTATGTTTTTCAAGATGAAGACGAATTTTATTTGCTATTATAGATTCGAGTAACTTTCCCACAATAGACGTTAGGCTAATTGGTCGATAGTTAGACGCAAGTGATCTATCCTTTCTTAAAAACTGGTATCACATTAGCAACTTTCCAAAACTCTGGCACTGTGCCTGACTCTATTGATTTATTAAATATGATTGACAGTGGGTCACAAAGCTCCTCTTTGCATTCTTTCAGCACTCTGGCAAACACTTCATCCGGCCCTGGGGATTTGTTTGGTTTGAGTTTTACTATTTGTTTAAGAACATCCTCCCTGGTAACTGCTAAACTCGTCAACCTGTCCTCGTCCCCACCCACATAGACTTGTTGGCTGAAGGCATATTGTTAAGTTCCTCTTTAGTAAATACAGATACAAAAATTATTTAAAAATACTACTCATCTCTTCATCACTATCTGTTATTTGACCTGTCTCAGTTTTAATGGACCTATCCTTTCCCTAGTCTTAGTTCGATATAACTGAAAAAACCCTTTAGGATTTGTCTTTGCTTGCCCTGCTATACGAACTTCATAGTTTCTTTTTGCTTTCCTTATCTCTTTTTAACATTTCTAACTAGTTGTACGAATTCCTGTTCTAAAGTGACCTCCCCATTTTAATCCTCTTGTACCAAGCTCTCTTTTACCTATAAGATTCTTCAAATTCTTTGTTATCCACTTTGGGTCATTAGTAATCGATCTATTCAATTTGTGTGGTATACTACGTTCCTGTGCTTTGTTTAGAATATTCTTAAATACGTTATAAATTGAATCTACATCGAAATCCCCATTTACATCACCTATCGCTGGGTTCATGTCTCGCTCCAAGACCGGCCCCCACCCCATACCCAAGACTTTCCAATCAATTTGACCCAAAAAATTTCTTAGGCTATTAAAATCAGCTTTTCGAAAATCTGGCACTTTAACAGAATTTTCTCCTACAGGTCTATTCCATTCTATGCCAAATCTGATTTCTTTGTGATCACTGTTCCCTAGCTCACTCCCTATTTCGATGTCATTAATTTGTGTTTCCCTGTTAGTTAACACTAAATCTAAAATATTATTTTCCCGTGTTGGTTCCTTAATGTGTTGCGTAAGAAAGCAATCGTCAATTAATTCTAGAAAATCTTCTGCTTCACTATTCCCTGTTTTGTTCAACCAGTTTATTCCACTCAAATTAAAGTCACCCATGACATAAATACTGTTAGATCTAGATGCCCTAGATATTTCATCCCATAGATGCTTTGCTTCCATTCTGTCTAAATTTGGTGGCCTATATATAACTCCAATTATAATATTATTTGCTTTTTCGTTTAATTCTATCCAAATAGTTTCTGTGTGTGGCTCAGTTTTGATTCCCTCTTTGAGACTACATTTCAAATTGTCCCTAACGTATAAGGCTACTCCACCACCTCGTCTAATATATCTATCTGTGTGAAATAGTTTAAATCCATTTATTTGATATTCGGCTAATAGTTCTCTATTATCAACATTCATCCATAATATTCGGCTAATAGTTCTCTATTATCAACATTCATCCATCTGTCTTTAATTTGTGTTTCCCTGTTAGTTAACACTAAATCTAAAATATTATTTTCGTTTCGTAAAATATTATTCGATGTCTTTAATTTGTGTTTCCCTGTTAGTTAACACTAAATCTAAAATATTATTTTCCCGTGTTGGTTCCTTAATGTGTTGCGTAAGAAAGCAATCGTCAATTAATTCTAGAAAATCTTCTGCTTCACTATTCCCTGTTTTGTTCAACCAGTTTATTCCACTCAAATTAAAGTCACCCATGACATAAATACTGTTAGATCTAGATGCCCTAGATATTTCATCCCATAGATGCTTTGCTTCCATTCTGTCTAAATTTGGTGGCCTATATATAACTCCAATTATAATATTATTTGCTTTTTCGTTTAATTCTATCCAAATAGTTTCTGTGTGTGGCTCGGTTTTGATTCCCTCTTTGAGACTACATTTCAAATTGTCCCTAACGTATATGGCTACTCCACCACCTCGTCTAATATATCTATCTGTGTGAAATAGTTTAAATCCATTTATTTGATATTCGGCTAATAGTTCTCTATTATCAACATTCATCCACGTTTCGGTAAGTGCAATAATATCTATTTTTTCTGTGCAGACAAGAGCATTTAATTCGTTAATTTTATTTCTTAGACTTCTACTGTTTGTGTAATATACCCTAAGTGAATAGTTATTTTGAGGCCCTTCTCTTTCCCTGATCATTTTGCCAATTCCTTTCTCCCGCAAACACATACTTTTATTACATCCTTCCTCCAAATCAATTCCCATACCTCTATCTACTAACAGTTTAAACCCAAACAAACACCTCTAACCACTTCTTCCAACGAATTTGCAACAGCAACAACCCCAGCTCTCGATAGATGCACCCCATCCCGAGCATACATTTCATTTCTTCCATAGAAGTGTTCCCAGTTGTCTATATAAGATATTGCATTAGATTTGCAATATCTTTCCAGCCTGCAATTGACACCAAGTGCCCTCGACATCCATTCATTTCCCACTCCCTTTCTTGGAAGAATGCCACATATGATCGGGATTCCTCCCTCAAGAATGCCACATATGATCGGGATTCCTCCCTAAATCACCAGTATCACCAGTAAACAATATAGGTTTAAGCATGTTAGAGACATTAGGCTGATCATTGATGTACATAAGAAACAGGAGGGTCCTTGGATGCTGCCCTGTGGCACCCCTACGGTTAGTGGTAGAGTGGGAGAGGGTATATCATTGATGGCCACATATTGGTGTCTGTCACTAAGATAGGATTGGATATAGTTCAAGGCAAGGATATACCTAACCTATCTTAACCTAACCTAAACTAACATAACTAAGTCAATAATATATGTTCTTAACATATTATAATAATAATATTTCAGATAAACCAATTGGAAACAATATTTTGAAAATAAATAAAATCACTCGGCCTATGTGTAAGTTAGTTAGTTTAGTTCATTTATTATGCACCCCATACCCATCTTGTGGGCGGTAGTGGAAAGGGTTACAGAGGCACATAATGGGCTCAGGGACTGAACCCCACAATTCATTTAGCTAAGCAAGTTACAATCTTGATGAGCTAGTTACAAAATTCAATATATGTCGTCACATCAACAATGGGTTCGAGATCGACCTCAAGTACAAGTTCTAAATTAAGCAACTGACATGTGAAGAGCTAGTGTCAAAATTGATATGTTTGTCCTGCACACCGCCCCCCATCCAGTGGGCAGCGGTGGATAGGTTACAATCACTCAGTTACTACCTACAGTTAGCAAACTGGGGATAAACACATCAAAAAGTCAACACCAGCAATCAACAGCCAATTATGCACAACTATATTCTACCCACTTCAAGACTCCGAACCAATATAGAAGCATCAAGAGGAAGTATGGGCCAATAGGCCCTTTGCAGTTACTTCCATTCTTCCCTCTCATTTATCCAATTAATACCCATAGTTTCGTGTTCTGTCTTGTGTTTGTCACAAGTTTATTCACCTCATTCAAAACTGTTGCACCATATCACCTCACCCAAATGCGAGTATAAGTATGACGGATTAGCTGTTTAGTGCCAGACACACAACACAGCTCCTGTGCCATGTAAGTTACGGGCTCACCATAGCCCGTGCTACTTGGAACTTGTTCTAAAACAACTTGTTCTGAACTTGATCTAAAACAACAACAACTGTTTAGTGTTTTCAGGTTACAATTATGTGTGTAAACTAAAGTCTTTGAAAATGTAATAAGTTATAAGAACATAAGAACAAAGATAACTGCAGAAGACCTATTGGCCCATACGAGGCAGCTCCTATTTGTAACCACCCAATCCCGCTCATATACATGTCCAACCCATGCTTGAAACAATCGAGAGACCCCACCTCCACAAATCAACAACCCTGTTACCGAACCAGTATTAACCCAAGTCTTTCCTAAATCTAAACTTGTCCAATTTATACCCATTGTTTCGCGTTCTGTCTTGTGTTGACACTTTTACTACTCCATTGATATCCCCTTTGTTATGTCCATTCATCCACTTGTAAACCTCTATCATGTCACCCCTAACACTTCGCCTTTCTAGTGAATGCAATTTAAGCTTTGTTAATCTTTCTTCATATGAAAGATTTCTAATTTTGGGAATTAACTTTGTTGTCCTACGTTGGACACGTTCAAGTTAATTTATATCCATTCTATAGTACGGCGACCAAAACTGAACTGCATAATCTAAATGGGGCCTAACTAGAGCAAGATATAGCTGAAGAACAACACAGGTGTCTTGTTACTAACGCTATGATTAATAAATCCCAGTGTCCTATTTGCCTTATTACGAACATTCATGCATTGATCCTTTGGTTTTAAATTCTTACTAATCATAACTCCCAGATCCCTTTCGCAATCCGACTTCGCAATCTCAACACAATTCAGCTCGTATCCTGTAACTCTATCATCATTTACTAGCCTCAACACTTTTAATTTGTCAGCATTAAACTGCATTGGCCAATCTTTTGACCATTTCAAACCCTATTTATTCAACTTTACGTAACGCGTGTCAAGCGTCGCGTCTAGACCTAGAAAATAAAAATGACATTTTTTGGAGAATCGAGTTCAATTACGCCGCCAGTAAAAGAAACAGAAATAAGACATAAAGAAACAAGGCGCCGATGCCACTATTGCCCATACGAGCAGCTCCATTTCATAACCACCCATCCTCCCTCTTATACATGTCCAACCCTCGCATGAAACAATCGAGTGACCCCAACTCCACTAATGCTTTCGCGGCAATTCGGTTCCAAAATCACACCCTGTTACTGACCAGTATTTACCCAGGTCTTTCCTAAATCTAAATTCTCCAATTTATACATTGTTTCGCGTTCTAGATCCTGTGTTGCACTTTTAATACCCTATTTATAGCCCCTTTGTTATGTCCATTCTCCCACTTGTAAACAATCGATCATTCAACCCCTAACTCTTCGCCTTTCATTAAGCAAATTAAGCCTACTGTTTATCTTTCATCATATGAAAGATTTCTAATTTTGGGGAATTAACTTAGTCTCCGTACGCTTGACACGTTCAAGTGAATTTAATACTCCATTCGACAATACGGCGACCACAAAACTGAACTGCAAATCTAAATGGGGCCTAACAAAAGCAAAATATAGCTTGAGAACAACACCATGTGTCTTGTTACTTTCGCTGCGATTAATAAATCAGCGTGTCCTATTTGCCTTATTACAACCTAACATTTATGCTATGATCCTTTTGTTTAAATGCTTAATAATTCTAACTCCCAGATCCCTTTCGCAGCCCGACTATCGACATCTCAACGGACCATCTTAGTCCGTAACTTTTAACTCTATCATCATTACCTATCCTTAAAACCTTACAGTTGTCAGCATTAAACTTCATCTACCAATCTTTTGACCAATTCAAAACCATATCTAGATCAAATTGAAGTTATAGTGAGTCCTCCCCCGAATTCATTTCCCTACCGATATTCGTATCATTGGCAAATTTACAAATGTTGCAATTCAAACCTGAATCTAATCATTTATTGTATCTCATAAACAAAGAGGTCCCAAACAGAGCTTGGAGGGCACAGAAAAGGGAGAGGGGAACCCATAGCCCACCGAAAGTTGAGTGGTAAGACTTACCGTTTAAAGAGAAAGAATTAGATTCCGCTAGAGTCTTATGAGATCGAGGAAAACGTCATTGGGTAAAGAGGGGAGAGGAAGAAGGCCTCTACGCCTTCATAACATAAAACAAGGACAACTCAGAATGCCTATTGGCACATACAGCTCCGAGCTCCTATTTATAACCACCCAATCAATCCCACTCATATACATGCCAACCAATGCTTGAAACATTCTAGGGACCCCACCTCCCAATGTTACGCGGCAATTGGTTTCCACAAATCAACAACCATTTTACAGAACCAGTATCTACCCAAGTCTTTCCTGAATCTAAATTTATCCATTTTATACCCATTGTTTCGCGTTCTGTTCCTGCGTGAGTTGAATACTTTCAATACCCTAGTTTTATAGCCCCTTTGTTCTATGTCACTTCATCCACTTTGTAAACCTCTAATCCTGTCACCCCTAATCTTCGCCTTTCCAGTGAATGCAAATTAAGCTTGTTAATCTTTCTTCATATGGAAGAGTTCTAATTTGGGGAATAACTTAGTCTCGACGCTGGACACGTTCAAGTGAATTTATATCCATGTCTATAATATGGCACCAAAACTGAACTGTCTCAATCTCAATAGGGCCCTAACCTGTCAAGATAAATTAGCTTGAGAACCACACCTTTGTCTTGGTTACTTTATCACTAAGCCGACATATCCTCTGAGATGCCTATTGGCCTTATTTACGAAACATTTATGTCGATTGGTGAAATTAACCATTATTCGTGTTTAAAATTCTTATCTATTTTATTACAGCACCAGGATCCCTTCGCAATACCGACTATCGGACAATCTAAACAACAACCATCGC
>WNGS01165339.1:21720232-21739636 GCA_020271785.1 Procambarus virginalis | reverse complement strand
TACTGGCTGCCAGTGGTGTTGCCTGCACACTGGCCTGCAGTGTTGCCTGCACACTGACCTGCAGCTTTAAGTTTGCCAAAACGCATTTTAAAAGCATGAAAAATGATAAAAATGGTGAACATAGATGAACTTGTTTGTTCAAAAAGGCAAGCGAGGAATGTGCGCCAGTCTACCAAGACGAGTATTTCTTGACGCGGACCACAATATAATTTACTTTACACAATCAAATTTATACAAAGAGATTGTATTCCTTGTAACAGATTCGGGAGGTCAGTTGGCGCCACATATTTCAGGCAAGAGTGACGTGTGTCAGATGTATAAACACAGGTGTGGACTCACTGTATACAAGGAGCCGTTGGGTGTATAACTTCTCGTCGGCGAAGGAGGAGATACGGCAGGTGTAGAGGCCGGCCAGCTCCGTGGTGGGGCGCAGGATCTTGAGCGCTCGGTGGCGCTGGAGGGCGTCCTCTGACACCTCGAACTGTAGGTCCACACGACCCTCCAGGATCCCCGTGGCCTGTACAGGGCATAGTACTCAGTGGGGCACAGTACTCAGTCAGTGGGGCACAGTACTCAGTCAGTGGGGCACAGTACTCAGTCAATGGGGCACAGTACTCAGTCAGTGGGGCACAGTACTCAGTCAGTGGGGCACAGTACTCAGTCAGTGGGGCACAGTACTCAGTCAGTGGGGCACAGTACTCAGTCAGTGGGGCACAGTACTCAGTCAGTGGGGCACAGTACTCAGTCAGTGGGGCACAGTACTCAGTCAATGGGGCACAGTACTCAGTCAATGGGGCACAGTACTCAGTCAATGGGGCACAGTACTCAGTCAGTGGGGCACAGTACTCAGTCAGTGGGGCACAGTTAGTTAACAAATTAAATAATCTATCAATCCATCCGGATGTTAAATTTAATCTGTTTTGACGATCGTTCTTTATTTACTAACGTTCCAATGGATAATATCACTAATTACCTGTCATGTGATCTAATTACACTGAACAATCTCTTAATATCATCGTCAGTACACAGAGTGATCACACTCAGCATACGTTCGAACACACACCTGCGGGGCATGGGGCTGGGTATACCTCACCTGCGGGGCATGGGGCTGGGTATACCTCACCTGCGGGGCATGGGGCTGGGTATACCTCACCTGCGGGGCATGGGGATGGGTATACCTCACCTGCGGGGCATGGGGCTGGGTATACCTCACCTGCGGGGCATGGGGCTGGGTATACCTCACCTGCAGGGCATGGGGCTGGGTATACCTCACCTGCGGGCATGGGGATGGGTATACCTCACCTGCAGGGCATGGGGCTGGGTATACCTCACCTGCGGGCATGGGGCTGGGTATACCTCACCTGTGGGGCATGGGGCTGGGTATACCTCACCTGCGGGTATGGGGCTGGGTATACCTCACCTGCGGGCATGGGGCTGGGTATACCTCACCTGCGGGTATGGGGCTGGGTATACCTCACCTACGGGGCATGGGCCCGGGTATACCTCACCTGCGGGGCATGGGGCT
This sequence comes from Procambarus virginalis, assembly GCA_020271785.1. Taxonomy (NCBI): domain Eukaryota; kingdom Metazoa; phylum Arthropoda; class Malacostraca; order Decapoda; family Cambaridae; genus Procambarus; species Procambarus virginalis. The sequence continues at coordinate 21,738,111 of WNGS01165339.1, read as the reverse complement.
GGGTATACCTCACCTGCGGGGCATGGGGCTGGGTATACCTCACCTGCGGGGCATGGGGCTGGGTATACCTCACCTGCGGGGCATGGGGCTGGGTATACCTCACCTGCGGTGCATGGGGCTGGGTATACCTCACCTGCGGGCATGGGGCTGGGTATACCTCACCTGCAGGGCATGGGGCTGGGTATACCTCACCTGCGGGCATGGGGCTGGGTATACCTCACCTGTGGGGCATGGGGCTGGGTATACCTCACCTGCGGGTATGGGGCTGGGTATACCTCACCTGCGGGCATGGGGCTGGGTATACCTCACCTGCGGGTATGGGGCTGGGTATACCTCACCTACGGGGCATGGGCCCGGGTATACCTCACCTGCGGGGCATGGGGGCCCCAAGTATAGCTCACTTGCGGGACATGGGGGGCTGGGTATACCTCACCTGCGGGACATGGGGGCCCGAGTATACCTCACCTGCGGGGCATGGGGGGCTGGGTATACCTCACCTGCGGGGCATGGGGGGCTGGGTATACCTCACCTGCGGGGCATGGGGCTGGGTATACCTCACCTGCGGGGCATGGGGCTGGGTATACCTCACCTGCGGGGCATGGGGGCCCGAGTACACCTCACCTGCAGGGCATGGGGGCCGGGTATAACTCACCTGCGGGGCATGGGGCCCGGGTATACCTCACCTGCGGGGCATGGGGCTGGGTATACTTCACCTGCGGGGCATAGGGGCCCGAGTATACCTCACCTGTGTTAGTAATTTCCAACACTGATACACTACCATTGTATTATAATACATCATTATTGTATACTAATTACAGTAGTTATTAATTCCACTAGTGGTAGTATTATCTTATGTTAATATAACTCCTAATAATCCAAAACCGAGAGTTATTAACTGAGATTATTATCAAGTAACAGTTTTTCTGTTACGTACGAATGCTATGGAGGAAATAAAATTTCTCTCCGTTTCTCGATTAACACCATTTAACGAGAATATGATATTATTTAATTTCCTATAATTGCAACCCGGTTCTCATTAACGTATTACATCAGTAATTACACGGAAAAGAATTATCCGTGATTATTAAATTCTGTTGTGAATGCGTGAGACGAGTTGAGGGAGGGCGGAGAGACGCCACCATTATTCGTCATTAAGCACACGAGCAAGCGACGCCAACAATCACATCGTGTGTCCCGGGAGAGTCGAATTTCCATCAATTCTACGTTAGGCCCTTGCAGTTAATCGGCCTAGGAGCGTGCAATTGCTCCAGTAACAATCTAGGATTGCTTCGGTGGACAACCAGCAGGTTAAGTGCCCTAGTATTATTTATATCTAGAGATCTCTTTTTATATTTATTTACTGTGCACTGTCTATCGTTATGCCACGCGACCTCCCCAAACAATAAGTAAGTCCATGAGGAATTAATTTATTCCATCTATGGCATAGTGAGGAAACTAGATAGTAGGTATAAACAATTGGTATATTTAGTTGAAATTTCAGCCTGTGTTGAAAGCGGTGGTGGTGCTCATGTTCCCTCGCCATGCTGGAGCTCACGTGTTGCAGCAAGTAGCAGACGACGCCATCACACCTATACCTCTCCCTTCACTATTACAGCTAAGCAGCTGAACCCTTTGCTATTGTTTCTTTGATTGAGTGAATTCTAGAATTGATTATCAGTCAGGAATATTTAGTTTATTTGATTTGAGATATCTAACGTAATTTGATAGCCTCATAAAAGCCAAATGAGAATAATTTCTTGGTGAATCAACATATAATCTTTTTACCATTAATCAATTTATCCAATGTTTCTTAATATAGTATTTAGTAGAAATTACTAATTTTATTCGAGGAAGAACTCGCCTCGATGAAGCGTACTGGGAGTAGATTACTTCTGGTATTAACCCCCCATTTTGTGAAGGACGGAAAGTTTATTCTCGAACAATAATATTATACAATCCATTGAAGTTTAAAGAATAATCTTTAATAGTTTCTCATCCATAGGCACTGGTGTTTCAGTCCTTATCATTTAACTTTATCTGTTTCCCTTTTCAGTCAAAACAGGGTGGTCCTTCGATTAATTGAAATTAATCTATTCATTCAATATCAATCAATTAATAGAGAGTAAGCTTTCTTCCCAACAACCTGCGGGGCATGGGGGCCGAGTATACCTCACCTGCGGGGCATGGGGACCCGAGTATACCTCACCTGCGGGGCATGGGGGCCCGAGTATACCTCACCTGCGGGGCATGGGGACCCGAGTATACATCACCTGCGGGGCATGGGGGCCCGAGTATACCTCACCTGCGGGGCATGGGGCCCGAGTATACCTCACCTGTGGGGCATGGGGACTGGGTATACCTCACCTGAGGGGCATGGGGGCCGAGTATACCTCACCTGCGGGGCACGGGGGCCGAGTATAAATCACCTGCGGGGCACGGGGGCCAAGTATACCTCACCTGCGGGGCATGGGGGCCGAGTATACCTCACCTGCGGGGCATGGGGGCTGGGTATGCCTCACCTGCGGGGCATGGGGCCGGGTATACCTCACCTGCGGGGCATGGAACCCGGGTATACCTCACCTGCGGGGCATGGGGCTTGGTATACCTCACCTGCGGGGCATGGGGCCCGAGTATACCTCACCTGCGGGGCATGGGGCCGGGAATACCTCGCCTGCGGGGCATGGGGCCGGGTATACCTCACCTGCGGGGCATGGCGGCCGGAGATCCACTGGTAGACCGCTATAGGGTTGTTGAGGTGGAACCACTTGATGACCAGTCCAATGTTGTCCTCAGCCTCGAGGACGAAGGGACAGTCGAGGACGACGTGGTCGACGGTGCCATTCTCGACCACCTGCAGGCCAGGCTCCTCCACCACCTGGATGCCCCCAGCGCCACCTGCCGCAACCAACAGCAACAAATACATAAGCTTAGATTCTTTCGGGGGAGGACCTTATCTATTTTGTTTCATGTACACGTTACTATACATGTCCCAGACACATACTCTACACCTCCCGTCCCAGAGACATACACTCTACACCTCCCATCCCAGAGACATACACTCTACACCTCCCGTCCCAGACACATACTCTACACCTCCCGTCCCAGAGACATACACTCTACACCTCCCGTCCCAGACACATACTCTACACCTCCCGTCCCAGACACATACTCTACACCTCCCGTCCCAGAGACATACACTCTACACCTCCCGTCCCAGACACATACTCTACACCTCCCGTCCCAGAGTCATACTCTTCACCTCCCGTCCCAGAGACATACTCTACACCTCCCGTCCCAGAGACATACTCTTCACCTCCCGTCCCAGAGACATACTCTACACCTCCCGTCCCAGAGACATACTCTACACCTCCCGTCCCAGAGACATACTCTACACCTCCCGTCCCAGAGACATACACTCTACACCTCCCGTCCCAGAGACATACTCTACACCTCCCGTCCCAGAGACATACTCTACACCTCCCGTCCCAGAGACATACTCTACACCTCCCGTCCCAGAGACATACTCTACACCTCCCGTCCCAGAGACATACTCTACACCTCCCGTCCCAGAGACATACTCTACACCTCCCGTCCCAGAGACATACACTCTACACCTCCCGTCCCAGAGACATACTCTACACCTCCCAAGAAATATATCTTCCATCGCCGACAAATACATTGAGAGTGTTTCTCACAAGAAGTGTCATGCAACGTTGTGTGTTGTCTCAGCACTTGAGACATCATCGTGGCCACCAAACCCAGTTTAGTGGCTGCTACGACCCTGGGTTCCTCAGTTGGAAACCAGAGGTCAAATTGAGCTAAATAAACTACCTTATATTATGAGGACGCATGGCGAGGTGTATTTGTCCGTATCTTCCTTGCCAGACGTAAGATGAATCTTGTTGCTCACAAGCATTCAGACTCTTGAGCTTGTTGTGGATTAAGTATAACATTGTTATAAGATTAACTATCCTTAGAACGAGTAAAGTAACAATATGATGCATAGGGGAAGATTTTTAATGTGTATAGCTGCACGATCAATTAGGCGCTTCCCGGCACCACACAATGCGGGAGCCCTGATCTGGTCGCTGGACGCGTTCTTCTCTGGCTGGCGTTTTGGTGAAAGGAACCTCCTCCCCTTCCTATCGTTTCTTTATTTCTGTGTCTTTGTTACCCAGTTAAGTATCCTATGTAGTGTCCTCATTGTCTGGCATAGGCGTGTTCTAATGTGTTGAGTATTATACTTTGAATGAATTAGGTGTTCCTAGTGTTTATATTCCTAGTTATTCTAAGGGGGTCCCAGTGGAACCACATGGTCTCCCTACCCTAAGCTGACTCAAGCTTCAAGTTCTTCACTAGTAGTGCTTTACCCTAGCTTGTACTCAGTGTAAACCTTGTATCCTGCTTATGTGGACCAAGGCTTTAACGTAAGATAGTGTGGTAAAGTAATTATTATTATTGTTATTGGTGTGAGTGTATATGGGGGGTTGTTAAGGGGTTAATAAATAAGTAAGTTAGTTTAAAGGAGTATCCATTCTTCCTGTGTAGGAGATCTATGATCTAACTCTAGACTGACGTGGTCTTGTACCAATTTATATTCACTATATTTTAATTGGGGGCCGGGCCTTTTAGATCTACCCTATTTGATAACTCTGAAGGCTAACTACTGATCTTACTCCATAATAGCTCTAGATCCCCCATAGTACAAACCACCATTTATAACAGTGGCAAGTGTGCCACGACAGGTGTCATGTGCAAGTTTCTGGGAGTGTGCCGTGACAGGTGTGGTGTGCAGGTGTGGCTTCAAGCCGAGCTCTCAACTAACAGGTCGCGTTTCTTATGTCATCACAACCGACGTTACCAAGACAAACATATTAAAAAAGTTACGGGTCAAAAATACTTTGGTTTTCTATGCATCTCACTCGACGGGTATGGTGGGTTGCTTGGGTTCGTGCGCTTCTAGCTAGGCTTAAAGCTTGGATTTTTTACGGAGTGGCAAATCAAGGTAGGATCACCTGCCTCTCTACCTCATAATATTAATAATAACAATTATTATTATTATTGTTATTAATCACAGAGAAATCACATTAATGTGTTGTGTCAATGATAAAGTCAGTAGGAGCCGTGAGAAGGATTCGAACCTAAGCTCTGGGTACTCACAAGCACACGCCTTAGACCACTACGCCACGACATGAACCCTTAAACCCTATAGGATTCGGTTGAATCCCGGGTTGCAATACTTTTTTTCACCATGTCGTTGCCTAGTCGTCTAAGGCGTTGCTTGGGGGAAGTGGGGGGGGGGGGGGAGTCACGCTTCTTGCAAGTCGGCGTTTAATCCCCAACCATCCAAGTGGTTGAGCACCATTCCTTCCCTCCGTCCCATCCCAAATCCTTATCGCCATATCCCTTCCAAGTGCTATACAATCGTAATGGCTTAGTGATTCTACTAATAATTGCCATTAGGAGTACCCACAGCATAGTTATTATATTATTATTATTATTATTATTATTATTATTATTATTATTATTATTGTTATTATTGTTATCATTTATTATCATATTTGTATTATTTTAGTATTATTACCGTGGCCAGAAGCCAGGTGAAGGCGGGTGGGTGGACCACAGGGAAGATCTTGGCACACCCTCACTCACTCACTCTTTATTTTGGTCAACATCGACACACTCAACTTGCACCAACAAGTGTGTCTGACACACTCAACTTGCACCGGCAAGTGTGTCTGACACACTCAACTTGCACCAGGAAGTGTGTCTGACACTCAACTTGCACCAACAAGTGTGTCTGACACACTCAACTTGCACCAGCAAGTGTGTCTGACACACTCAACTTGCACCAGCAAGTGTGTCTGACACACTCAACTTGCACCAGCAAGTGTGTCTGACACACTCAACTTGCACCAGCAAGTGTGTCTGACACACTCAACTTGCACCAGCAAGTGTGTCTGACACACTCAACTTGCACCAGCAAGTGTGTCTGACACACTCAACTTGCACCAGCAAGTGTGTCTGACACACTCAACTTGCACCAACAAGTGTGTCTGACACACTCAACTTGCACCAACAAGTGTGTCTGACACACTCAACTTGCACCAGCAAGTGTGTCTGACACACTCAACTTGCACCAACAAGTGTGTCTGACACACTCAACTTGCACCAGCAAGTGTGTCTGACACACTCAACTTGCACCAGCAAGTGTGTCTGACACACTCAACTTGCACCAACAAGTGTGTCTGACACACACTCAACTTGCACCAGCAAGTGTGTCTGACACGCTCAACTTGCACCAACAAGTGTGTCTGACACACTCAACTTGCACTAACACTTACTGGTGCAAGTGTATGTTTGTATATTTATTATTTGTGTCTATCTTGGACGCCGCCTTTCTAACCGATCTATTTTCCTCTATTATATCTACTACATATATTCAACGCGCACACACACATACACACACACACACACACCACACACACACACACACACACACACACACACACACACACACACACACACACACACACACCGATCCCTACAACCTCAGAGGGGAATGGGGAAGCCTCCACAAACAGTGCAACAGCCACAGGGATTGGGGCTCCACCCTCACATTCTACCCAACAGACACTAACCTGCCCCATCCCTGTCAGCCCCCCACTAAGTACCCACCTAGGGCACCCTCCCCCACCCACCCCCTCCTCCCACTCACCCTCTCCCAAGGACCTCCCTTCTCCCCCATCCCCCAAGCCCTCCCTTCTCCCACATGCCTTCCCGTCTCTCCCCACCCAAAGCCCTCCCTTCTCCCCCACCCCCTCCTCAAGCCCCCACACCCACCTAAGTTCCCCTCTCCCCCACTCCCCTAAACCCTCCCCTCCTCCTCACCCACCTCAGCCCTCCTTTTTCCCCCATGCCCCCCAAGCCTCCACCCTTTTCTCCCCCCCAAGCCCCCCCATCTCCCCTTATCCTGCGTTAGACTCAAAGGCGAACTGCCGGGTTGACAGCAGTTTTCACCGGCGAGTCCCCGTTGGCTTGTCCGCAAGTCACAGCTGCTTGTGCCTGCCTGCCTGCCTGCTATCCAGCCTGCCGACCGCGACCACACCCACGTCACCCCCCAAACACATCCCCCTATGACTATCCCCCCACCCTTCGCTTATCCCCCCCCTACCCTCCCCCTCTTACCCACCCCCCATACCCTCCCCCTCTTACCCACCCCCTTACCCTCCCCCTCTCCCCCCCCCCCCCCAAGCCCTCCCCTCCACCAGTCTCCCCGTGCCAGGTCCCCCAGCTCCCACTCACCCCAGATCCCAAAGGTCCCCCCCAGAGGAGAAGCAGAAGAGAGTCAGTTTCAGGGTGATGTACTCGAACATAGATGGGATCACAAGCAAGACAAGTGAACTAAGGGAAAGAGCACAAGAAGTGAACCCAGATGTAATCGGACTCACTGAAACAAAACTCTCTGGAATCATAACGAATGCCGTGTTTCCCCAGGAGTACACAGTAATAAGGAAAGAGAGGGAAGGTAGGGGAGGAGGCGGAGTGGCCCTACTCATGAGAAAGGAATGGAGTTTTAAGGAGATGGCCATCCCGGGCTGTGAGGAGTTCAGAGACTACATAGCAGGCACCATGACAATGGGAGGACCAAGAATAGTAGTAGCAGTAATATACAACCCTCCACCAAATGACAGAAGACCCAGTCAAGAGTATGAAAACAACAACATGGCAGTTAACACTATAATTGAGAGGGCAGCCTCTGCTGCCTGTAGAAATAGATCCCACCTGCTCATCATGGGCGACTTCAATCACGGAAGGATTGACTGGGAGAACAAGGAACCGCATGGAGGCGAGGATACGTGGAGAGCCAAACTATTGGAGGTGGTGACAAGAAACTTTTTAACCCAGCATGTCGGAGAACCCACAAGGATGAGAGGCAATGACGAACCAGCGAGACTCGACCTAGTCTTCACTCTGAACGACTCCGACATAAGAGAAATCGGTTTTGAGGACCCAGTAGGAATGAGCGACCACAGTGTACTGGTGTTTGAGTACTTGATTGAAGAAGGGTTATTGAACTCGAGGAGGGATACCGAAACCAAAAGGTTAGCATACCGAAAGGGAAACTATGAGGGGATAAGAAAATTCCTAACAGATATAGCATGGGAAACAGAGCTCAGGGGAAAGACGGCCCAAGATATGATGGATTACATCACGCAGAAGTGCAAGGACGCAGCAAACAAGTTTGTCCCAGTCCAAAAGGAAAACAGAGAAATGAAAATGAGAAACCCATGGTTTAATCAGAGATGTAGGCTAGCTAAGCAGCAAAGTAAAAGGGCATGGAGAAACTATAGGAATAACAGGACACTGGAGAGCAGAGAAAGATACCAGAATGCCAGGAATGAATATGTCAGGATGAGAAGAGAGGCAGAAAGACAATACGAAAATGACATCGCAAGCAAGGCAAAGACTCAGCCTAAATTGTTGCATAGCCACATCAGGAGAAAAACAACAGTAAAGGAACAGGTTATGAAATTAAGGATAGGGGCGGAAGGATTCACTACAAATGACAAGGAAGTGTGTGAGGAATTGAATAAGAAATTCCAGGAGGTCTTCACCTTAGAGCAAGGAGAAATTCCAGAGGTAAGAGAGGGAATAGCTAACCAGGAACCACTGGAAGAGTTTGAGATTACCAGCGGGGAAGTAAGGAAGTGTTTACTAGAGTTGGATGTGACAAAGGCTATAGGCCCAGATGGAATCTCCCCTTGGGTTCTAAAGGAAGGAGCAGAGAACTGTGCCTACCACTCTCCATAGTGTATAACAAATCACTGGCAACAGGGGAACTGCCAGATATTTGGAAAGCAGCTAACGTAGTCCCGATATACAAGAAAGGGGATAGACAGGAGGCACTGAACTACAGGCCAGTGTCCCTAACCTGCATACCATGCAAGCTGATGGAGAAGATTGTGCGAAAAAAACTAGTGGAGCATCTGGAGCGAAGGAACTTTGTAACACAGCATCAACATGGGTTCAGGGATGGCAGGTCCTGCCTCACAGGGTTACTTGAATTCTACGACCAGGCAACAAAAATAAGGCAAGAAAGAGAAGGGTGGGCAGACTGCATATTTTTGGATTGTCAGAAAGCCTTTGATACAGTGCCACACAAGAGGCTAGTGCGAAAGTTGGAGATGCAGGCTGGAGTGAAAGGGAAGGTACTCCGGTGGATAGAGGAGTACCTAAGCAACAGGAGACAACGAGTCTGTGTGAGGGGTGAGGTCTCAGATTGGCGAGACGTTACAAGTGGAGTCCCGCAGGGGTCAGTCCTTGGACCTATACTGTTTCTGGTATATGTAAATGATCTCCCAGAGGGTATAGATTCGTTCCTCTCAATGTTTGCCGACGATGCAAAAATTATGAGGAGGATTGAAACAGAGGATGATAGTAGGAGGCTACAAGATGACCTAGACAGACTGAGTGAATGGTCCAACAAATGGCTGTTGAAGTTCAACCCGAGTAAATGCAAAGTAATGAAACTAGGCAGTGGAAACAGGAGGCCAGACACAGGATACAGAATAGGAGATGAAGTACTTAATGAAACAGACAGAGAGAAAGATCTAGGAGTTGATATCACACCAAACCTGTCTCCTGAAACCCACATAAAGAGAATAACGTCTGCGGCATATGCGAGGCTGGCTAACATCAGAACGGCGTTCAGGAACCTGTGTAAGGAATCATTCAGAATCTTGTACACAACATATGTAAGACCAATCCTGGAGTATGCGGCCCCAGCATGGAGCCCTTACCTTGTCAAGCACAAGACGAAGCTGGAAAAAGTTCAAAGGTATGCTACTAGACTAGTCCCAGAACTAAGAGGAATGAGTTATGAGGAAAGGCTGCGGGAAATGCACCTTACGACACTGGAAGACACAAGAGTAAGGGGAGACATGATCACAACCTACAAAATCCTCAGGAGAATCGACCGGGTAAACAAGTATGAACTATTCAACACTGGAGGGACGCGAACAAGGGGACACAGGTGGAAGCTGAGTACCCAAATGAGCCACAGAGACATTAAAAAGAACTTTTTCAGTGTCAGAGTAGTTAGTAAATGGAATGCACTAGGAAGTGATGTGGTGGAGGCTGACTCCATACACAGTTTCAAATGTAGATATGATAGAGCCCAGTAGGCTCAGGAATCTGTACACCAGTTGATTGACGGTTGAGAGGCGGGACCAAAGAGCCAAATCTCAACCCCCACAAGCACAATTAGGTGAGTACAGGAAGCAGCACGTAGGAGCTGACTAACTCCCAGATACCGATTTACTGCTAGGTAAACAGGTGCATCAGGGTGAAAGAAACTCTGCCTAATTTATTTCTACCTCGACCCTCTCTACGATCGAACCCGGGGCCGTTAGGACTACGACCCCCCAAGTGCTGTCCACTCAGCCGCGAGGCCCCGGGGGCGGGGTGAGGGTGTGGGCGGGAGGGGCGTAACAACCACGCCCACAGCATCACGGAACGGAGCATCCTGTTGCCGGAAACACTGGTCTTCCGGAGCGGCAGCGGGAGGTGTTGCATGTTGCATTCATCAGTCGAGCGTTCTTGACTTCCACTACCACCAGCAGCGTCATCCATTGACGCCCTCACTCACACCTGCTCCTGTGGCTCACTTTGTTGGTATATTGTTAAGTCAGTCAGTCAGTTAGTCAATCAGTCAGTCATCGACATATATACATATACTATTTCCCATCAAGGTTAATTATTTATCTACGGAAGTTCAGTCTTATATGTCGATATTTACAGACGATGTTAAGTTCATTACAAGAGTTGAAACAGAAGAAGACTGTAAGATTCTCCAAGACGACTTAGGCAAGCAGCAAAATTGGTCAAACAAATGGCTTATGCATCTCAATACCAGCAAAAGAAAGGTGATGAGAAAATGAACATTTCCCGAGTTATTATGTAGCATGATCGGGAGTCGGTCGGCCGAGCGGACAGCACGCTGGACTTGTGATCCTGTGGTCCTGGGTTCGATCCCGGGCGCCGGCGAGAAACAATGGGCAGAGTTTCTTTCACCCTATGCCCCTGTTACCTAGCAGTAAAATAGGTACCTGGGTGTTAGTCAGCTGTCACGGGCTGCTTCCTGGGGGTGGAGGCCTGGTCGAGGACCGGGCCGCGGGGACACTAAAGTCCCGAAATCATCTCAAGATAACCTCAAGATGATACCAGAAGGACGGTACATGATGATAGGAGACCACCTCCCTCCAACCTCCACGGCAAAAGGGCTGTGAGTGGCCACAGGACCAAGTCCGGAGGCACATAGAAATAGGATAATATCAACATACTCTACACTGGTAAATGTCAGAGCGTGTTTCAGGAAGCTAAATAAACAGTGGAATTGATACCACTATTCACCACCTACGTGAGACCAGTCCTAGACTATGCTGCCCCATCATGGTAAACCCCCCCCCCCATGTTAAAAAGCACATAAGGAATGTTTAAAAATATAGAGGTGTGCCAGGCAACCCGTCCTCGACTCAAGTCCATTACATCCAACGGTCGACCCACAGATGCATTCATAAATTTTTACATGCTGTTCATTCAAAACGGGAATTTTCTCAAATATAAATTAATATTATAATATACTGTATTAGCATATTGTGCATATATTGGCATAGGTTAGGTTAGGTGTTTAGGTTCTGTTGGCGATTATTTGTATTTGTAGTACGTGGGTGAAACATTTATAGCGTTGTGGTTCGAACAAAATTCGTCAGTGAAGCACTTGTTCCGGATATGTTCGAACGTCAGCAGTTGTGAGTCTTGTGTGAACCGCTTTTCATTCATAAACAGGGGGTTTGGCGGGTGCATGGAATCACTTTTGGATCTTTGTTTGGAGGACGGGCTGGGATGGAATTACTTTTGGGCCTTTGGATGACGGGCTGGGTGTTTTTATCTTTCTCGAGCAGTGCTTCGCTGACGACCTCTGCTCGAATCACCAGATCGCTAAATGCTTCACCCACGTAATTCAAACACAAATAATCGCCAACACAACCTAAACTAACCTACGCCTAACTTTATATAGAATTTTGATGTATAATAATATTCATTTATATATGATAACAAACCAATTTTTAATACACAGTATGTTAAAATTGGTGAATATGTCAGTTTGGAGGTGGGGACGGCCGTTGCTTTAACGAGCCTGGCGTGAGGACGGGTTGTTGGAGCACGCTCCCTTCTCCTCCTCTCCCCCTCCACTACGGAAACATGGTCTTTCATTGGGTGATCCCCTGTCTGAAAGAAATTGGTTGATGAAATAGTGCAGCAATCAAAGTAGTGTCTGATCAAGACCAAGGCTCTGTCCTCCGCCTCTTCGCTCAGTATCAGCGCTGTTGACTTGTCTCAGACACACATCATTGCCACAATTAGCACTTGGGCCAATAATATTCCTTGGAGAGGCTTCAGCGTGTGTGGCAGCCAGCGCTGCTTAGGGACCTCTACTGTACTCTTGAGTGCCAGTCAACTTCCTGAGCCAAATGGTGAGTGGTGCAAGGGCGTCCCCGTCCACCACGTCGGCCTCAACACGCCCTCCACACACACACACACACACACACACACACACACACACACACACACACACACACACACACACACACACACACACACACACACACACACACACAAGAAGTTTCCTAAGTGAAATACCTTGGGACTCAGACCTCAGAGATAAGTCTGTACAGGGTATGATGGACTATGTTACCCAAAAGTGTCAGGAGGCAGCAAACAGGTTCATCCCGGTCCAAAGGGAAAAATCCGAGAAGCAACAGAAGAATCAATGGTATAATAGGGAATGTATGGAAGCGAAGAAACTGAACAAAAGGGCGTGGAGGAACTTCCGGAATAACAGAACACCAGAAAGAAGAGAGAGATACCAGAGAGCCAGGAATGAGTACGTCAGGGTGAGAAGAGAAGCAGAGAAAAGTTTTGAAAATGATATAGCAAACAAAGCCAAGACCGAACCAAAGCTACTCCACAGTCACATCAGAAGGAAAACAACAGTGAAAGAACAGGTATTGAAACTTAGAACAGGCGAGGACAGGTATACAGAGAATGACAAAGAGGTGTGTGAAGAACTCAACAAGAGGTTCCAGGAGGTCTTCACAATAGAACAAAGTGAGGTCACTGTGCTAGGAGAAAGGGAGGTAAATCAGGCGGCCTTGGAAGAGTTCGAAATTACGAGAGAGGAGGTAAAGAGACACCTGCTGGATCTGGATGTTAGGAAGGCTGTTGGGCCAGACGGGATCTCACCTTGGATACTGAAAGAGTGTGCAGAGGCACTTTGCTTGCCACTCTCCATAGTGTATAGTAAGTCACTGGAGACGGGAGACCTACCAGAAATAAGGAAGACGGCGAATGTGGTCCCAATATACAAAAAGGGCGACAGGCAAGAGGCACTGAACTACAGGCCAGTGTCCTTGACTTGTATACCATGCAAGGTGATGGAGAAGATCGTGAGAGAAAACCTGGTAACACATCTGGAGAGAAGAGACTTCGTGACAAATCGCCAACATGGGTTCAGGGAGGGCAAATCTTGCCTTACAGGCTTGATAGAATTCTACGATCAGGTGACAAAGATTAAGCAAGAAAGAGAGGGCTGGGCGGACTGCATTTTCTTGGATTGTCGGAAAGCCTTTGACACAGTACCGCATAAGAGGCTGGTACATAAGCTGGAGAGTCAGGCAGGTGTAGCTGGTAAGGTGCTCCAGTGGATAAGGGAGTACCTAAGCAATAGGAAGCAGAGAGTTACGGTAAGGGGTGAGACCTCTGATTGGCGTGAAGTCACCAGTGGAGTCCCACAGGGCTCTGTACTCGGTTCTATCTTGTTTCTGATATATGTAAATGATCTCCCGGAGGGTATCGATTCATTTCTCTCAATGTTTGCGGACGATGCCAAAATTATGAGAAGGATTAAAACAGAAGAGAACTGTTTGAGGCTTCAAGAAGACCTAGACAAGCTGAAGGAATGGTCGAACAAATGGTTGTTAGAGTTTAACCCAACCAAATGTAATGTAATGAAGATAGGTGTAGGGAGCAGGAGGCCAGATACAAGGTATCATCTGGGAGAGGAAATTCTTCAGGAATCAGAGAAAGAAAAAGACTTGGGGGTTGATATCACGCCAGACCTGTCTCCTGCAGCACATATCAAGAGGATAACATCAGCGGCATATGCCAGGTTGGCCAACATACGAACGGCATTCAGAAAATTGTGTAAAGAATCATTCAGAACTTTGTATACCACATATGTCAGGCCAATCCTGGAGTATGCAGCCCCAGCATGGAGTCCATATCTAGTCAAGGATAAGACTAAACTGGAAAAGGTTCAAAGGTTTGCCACCAGACTAGTGCCCGAGCTGAGAGGTATGAGCTACGAGGAGAGACTACGGGAATTAAACCTCACTTCGCTGGAAGACAGAAGAGTTAGGGGGGACATGATCACCACATTTAAGATTCTGAAGGGAATTGATAGGGTAGATAAAGACAGGCTATTTAACACAAGGGGCACACGCACAAGGGGACACAGGTGGAAACTGAGTGCCCAAATGAGCCACAGAGATATTAGAAAGAACTTTTTTAGTGTCAGAGTGGTTACCAAATGGAATGCATTAGGAAGTGATGTGGTGGAGGCTGACTCCATACACAGCTTCAAGTGTAGATATGATAGAGCCCAATAGGCTCAGGAATCTGTACACCAGATTGATTGACAGTTGAGAGGCGGGACCAAAGAGCCAAAGCTCAACCCCCGCAAGCACAATTAGGTGAGTACACACACTCTATATGGTAACTGTGGTAATACTTTCTCGACGACCGAGGGGTCCTTGCCCCACAGGTGTCCTCTGGCCGTGACAGGGAGACTGGCACTTGTCAGACAGCTGGGTCTAGACTTTCTAATCATTTCAGAATAAATTCATGCACTCAAAACACTACTGCTTGAAGGACTGTATACACCAGACATTGTGTAGACCTTCAACACGAACCATTCGTCAATGTTATTTCTTAAGACTTACTGTATGTATGAGAATAGATCAGTTGATGAATATAACAGTGTACACTTGAAGTTCCTGGTTCCTCACAGTGACCACTGTGTGTTCCTTATCCCTCACAGTGACCACTGTGAGTTCCTCATCCCTCACAGTGACCACTGTGAGTTCCTCATCCCTCACAGTGACCACCGTGAGGAACACACACAAGTCACTGGGCTGGAGATACACACCTGGCAGTCTCCTCCATACTCAGAGTATATTTATAATCCTCACCTGTCATGAGGGCGAGAGATGTGCAGACGACGAGGGAACGGAGCCAAGCCTCCATGGTGGAGGGTGTGGCACGTGGAGGGTGTGGCACGTGGAGGGTGTGGCACGTGAAGGTGGTGTAAAGCGACGAACTCCGCCGATCCTCCCGTGCTGCTCCTTATCTTTCCTAGAAACAGTAATAGATATAAAAAAATCAATACATATTTAACATATTACATATGTGACCTCCTCCTCAACAATGAATATCACCAGACACACACACACAGGGCCAGCTACGAGAGGTCCCCCCGGCCCTAACAGGCGGCCTCTTAGGATGGACATTAAGATGATAGCTGGCGTCCCCAGCTGGCCACAAACAGTCCTTTACCGTCCCAAACAAACCACTTACGGAGTCAAGAGGAAACCGTACAGACTTTGGCCGCTTAATCCTTCGCTAAGTGGACTCCAGTCACGCGGGGAAACACAATCCAGGAAGAACAACTGCGAGGAACATGTATATATGTGGGGCGGTCAGCAGCCGTGGATACCAACACCCGCGCAGGTCAATGTTTATATCATTACACACAGCTGGTGCTAAATACAACTGCTCTGGTGCCGTGGCTACTACAGCAGACCAGGTGCCGTGGCTACTACAGCAGACCAGGTGCCGTGGCTACTACAGCAGACCTGGTGCCGTGGCTACTACAGCAGACCTGGTGCCGTGGCTACTACAGCAGACCTGGTGCCGTGGCTACTACAGCAGACCTGGTGCCGTGGCTACTACAGCAGACCTGGTGCCGTGGCTACTACAGCAGACCTGGTGCCGTGGCTACTACAGCAGACCTGGTGCCGTGGCTACTACAGCAGACCTGGTGCCGTGGCTACTACAGCAGACCTGGTGCCGTGGCTACTACAGCAGACCAGGTGCCGTGGCTACTACAGCAGACCTGGTGCCGTGGCTACTACAGCAGACCTGGTACCGTGACTACTACAGCAGACCTGGTGCCGTGGCTACTACAGCAGACCTGGTGCCGTGGCTACTACAGCAGACCTGGTGCCGTGGCTACTACAGCAGACCTGGTGCCGTGGCTACTACAGCAGACCTGGTGCCGTGGCTACTACAGCAGACCTGGTGCCGTGGCTACTACAGCAGACCTGGTGCCGTGGCTACTACAGCAGACCTGGTGCCGTGGCTACTACAGCAGACCTGGTACCGTGACTACTACAGCAGACCTGGTGCCGTGGCTACTACAGCAGACCTGGTGCCGTGGCTACTACAGCAGACCTGGTGCCGTGGCTACTACAGCAGACCTGGTGCCGTGGCTACTACAGCAGACCTGGTGCCGTGGCTACTACAGCAGACCTGGTACCGTGACTACTACAGCAGACCTGGTGCCGTGGCTACTACAGCAGACCTGGTGCCGTGGCTACTACAGCAGACCTGGTGCCGTGGCTACTACAGCAGACCTGGTGCCGTGGCTACTACAGCAGACCTGGTGCCGTGGCTACTACAGCAGACCTGGTGCCGTGGCTACTACAGCAGACCAGGTGCCGTGGCTACTACAGCAGACCTGGTGCCGTGGCTACTACAGCAGACCTGGTGCCGTGGCTACTACAGCAGACCTGGTGCCGTGGCTACTACAGCAGACCTGGTACCGTGGCTACTACAGCAGACCTGGTGCCGTGGCTACTACAGCAGACCTGGTGCCG
Organism: Procambarus virginalis; assembly: GCA_020271785.1. Taxonomy (NCBI): domain Eukaryota; kingdom Metazoa; phylum Arthropoda; class Malacostraca; order Decapoda; family Cambaridae; genus Procambarus; species Procambarus virginalis. Next base: position 21,721,111 of record WNGS01165339.1, on the reverse strand, counting down.
TGGCTACTACAGCAGACCTGGTGCCACTGTCAGGACAGTACCTGCCTGGTACTGGGCAGACAAACATGGGCGACAACCCATGTTTTATAATCACTGGCAACACCGTGTTTCATCAGTCACTGGCGACAACCATGTTTCAACAGTCACTGGCGACAACCGTATTTCAACAGTCACTGGCGACAACCATGTTCAACAGTCACTGGCGACAACCATGTTTCAACAGTCACTGGCGACAACCATGTTTCAACAGTCACTGGCGACAACCATGTTTCAACAGCTGCTGGCGACAACCATGTTTCAACAGTCACTGGCGACAACCATGTTTCAACAGTCACTGGCGACAACCATGTTTCAACAGTCACTGGCGACAACCATGTTTCAACAGTCACTGGCGACAACCGTATTTCAACAGTCACTGGCGACAACCATGTTTCATCAGCTGCTGGCGACAACCATGTTCAACAGTCACTGGCGACAACCGTGTTTCAACAGTCACTGGCGACAACCGTGTTTCAACAGTCACTGGCGACAACCGTGTTTCAACAGTCACTGGCGACAACCGTGTTTCAACAGTCACTGGTGACAACCGTGTTTCAACAGCTGCTGGCGACAACCATGTTTCAACAGTCACTGGCGACAACCGTGTTTCAACAGTCACTGGCGACACCATGTTTCAACAGTCACTGCCATGTTTCAACAGTCACTGGCGACAACCGTGTTTCAACAGTCACTGGTGACAACCATGTTTCAACAGCTGCTGGCGACAACCTTGTTTCAACAGTCACTGGCGACAACCATGTTTCAACAGTCACTGGCGACAACCATGTTTCAACAGTCACTGGCGACAACCATGTTTCAACAGTCACTGGCGACAACCAT
>WNGS01165339.1:21708073-21720190 GCA_020271785.1 Procambarus virginalis | reverse complement strand
CTATTCTCCACTCCCCTCGTACCCCTACCATCCCTTGTCCCCTCGTGCCCACCATTACCCCCCTCCCCATCCACTCATCCTCCACTCCTATCCTCTCGTCCTCCTTACCATTCCCTACTCCCTCATCCAATGTATTCCCAAATGATCTAATGTTTTCTTCAGAAAAATTGGAAATCAAATGATCTGATGTTCCCATCACTGAAAAATAAAAAGAACTGTTAAAAAACGAAATGGAAAAATGAAAAAATAAAAAATAAACTATACTCACGAAATGAACGTTATGGTAAACAACACAGATCAATTCCAATGCAATGTCGCACAAAATAATTAAATCAAAATGAAAATAAATCGAAATATATGAAATTTAATTATCAGTACAATCGGAAAAATTTAAATGGAATCGTAACATATTCTGTATGGCGTGTGTGTGGTTTTTACGTGCAACAGATGGTGCTGTTTAAAAAAAAAAGTTTTTACCTGTCACAGGTGTGGCATCTATATAGTAGGTATATAAAAATACACGTGTATTTGAATGGAACGTTGTGTCAACATTTGAAAGCAATCCGTGAAGAACTTTTGGAGATTACTACGTGTGTTGCTCTTACATCGAACAGATGGCGCTGTTTTTTAAAAAAAGCATGTTTTTACCTGTCACAGGTGTGGCATGTATATAGGCAACGTTGTGTCAAAATTTCAAACCAATCAGTAGAGGTTTCGGAGATTTCCCTCAAATGAAAATCACAGTTAAAAAAACATGTTTTTATCTGTCACAGACCTGACATCTATATAGTAGGTATATAAAAATACGCTCGTATGTGAATGGAACATTGTGTGAAAATTTCAAAGCAATCGGTGAAGAACTTTCGGAGATTAGCGATTTCGAACAAACGAACATTTCCATTTTTATTTATATAGATAACTAGCTGTACTCGCCACGCGTTGCTGTGGCTTAAATGGAAAAGTTAAAATGTAGTTAAATGGAAAAGAAAGAAAAGAGAAAGTACACGTTTCTAATATGTTTAATTTCACAATGCTTGTGGGTATACAATATGTTTTGTTGTTCCATTGTCTTTGGAAATATAGAGATTGTCTGGTTCGCTGACTCTAGAACACGCAACATATAATTGTCCCTATGAGAAGCATTCCGTGTTTTGATATAAACAGCACAATTCTAAAGATTGGCCCTGAGCTTTTGTTGAAGGTGATTGCAAACGCCAATCGAATTGGAAATTACAATATCTTAAACTGAAATGCCATATCTGTTGGAATCATAGGAATGAGGACATCTTTACCTTTGAAAGGTCCTGGCAAGATTGTTGCTTCTACGACGTTGCTGATTATTTTTTTTACTGTAAGGTGCGTGGCGGTGCAAAGCTTTAGCTGAATGATATTTCGCAACATGATAATTGGCACGCAGATTTTCAATTGCCGCATGTGTGATGGTATCCCTGGCAGATAGAGTGAATTCAAATTGGATAACTAACTGTTGGATAACTAACCACTTCATCTGCTTTCTCAACAGTGTCGACGGACTTGTATCGAGGAATTACAGGTAATGTTTGCCTGAAATCTCCTGCAAGCAATATTAATGCGTTCCCAAATGGTCTGATGTTTCTACGCAAATCTTGCAATGATCGATCAAGAGCCTTGAGCGATTTCTTGTGGGCCATTGTGCATTCATCCCTAACGATCAGTTTACATTTCTGCAATACTTTTCCCATGCTGGATTCTTTGGAAATTTTGAACGTGGTAGTTTCAATGAATTGCATGTTCAATGGCAATTTCAAAGCCGAAGTAGCAGTTATTCGACCTGGTAGTAATGTCGCAGCTGTTCCGGACGATGCAAGAGCTAAGGTTATGCCATTTTGGGATCGAAATGCTTCCAGAATCAATCTAATTAGGAAGGATTTACAGCTCCTTCTGGCGCATCTAAGAAGATTTCTCCAAACCCGTTATTGACAGTTTGAATTATTTGATTGTAAATGCCTTTTCACTCAAGCGTTAGCTTAGGAATATTTTATTGCACATAAGACAACAGATCACTCATGTTGTAATTTTGTTCACGACGCAATTCTACATGGAACGAAGCAGCAGCAGATCGATTCGGTGATAGCATTTCCAACTGATTGAGAACTTTGTTCGCGATTTCTAAGCACAAATCTTCAATCATTATCAACGCTTCGTTGTAGATTTCTGCTGTGAAATCCATGTTCATATTTGAGTTTTCCTTCGTATTCGACGGATAATATCTTCAGCCATGTGCGATTTATATTTCTCCCATAACTCTGTTGGAGATGAAAGAGTGCAGGCGGTCAATATAATTGCAAACAATGCAATAATTTGATTTGGATGTGACGTGTTGGACGCGTCATTAATGCATACATCTCGGCGTCGGTCGTTCTCCAATAAATTCCGAGCTTGACATGCACTACGGGAAGTGGCCTGTGTTACGCCGTTCACAAATCTCAATGGCTGGAAAGACGCTGGACCCGGCACATTTGCCAACAGCATGCAAAGAGAGAAGCATTCATCTTGATTGGGATGCACGGTGTACAGTCTGCCTATCGTAGTTTATTTGAATACGCCAGGATGTCCGTCGACTCGCTCTCCTCGTTTGCGTCGTTCAAATGATTTCATACTGGCATTCCATGTGTAATACGTAGGCACTTACGAATACAGCAGTGTTTTCGCTAACCCGTCATTTTGACATAACGTGAAGAAAGCAGTTAACGTTGTAGCCGGTGGATTCATAGCTGTTTGTGGTACATTTGCAGCTGTGAAATAAACGTGTTGTCCATTTTCTTGTTTTCAAAACAAAAACAAAAAATACTAACGTAATATATCAATTCAAACGCAGATCAATCGACACAGTTCTATTTCACCACCAATTGCACTGAAAAATAAGAACAGTTAAAAAACGAAATGAAAAACAATGAAAAAAGAAACAAATAAGCTATACCCACGAAATGAACGGTATGGTAAACAACACAGCTCAATTCCAACGCAATGACACACACAATAATTAAATCAAAATGAAAATTCAATTTAGCAATGCAATCGAAAACATTGAAATGGAATTGCAACATATTGTGTACATCGTGTGTTGCTCTTATATGCAACAGATGGCGTTGTTTTTCAATAAAAGCATGATTTTACCTGTCACAGGTGTGGCATCTAAATTGTAGGTATATAAAAACACGCACGTATTTGAATGGAACGTTGTGTCAAAATTTCAAAACAATCGGTGAAGAACTTTTGGAGATTACAGCGTGTGTTGCTCTTTTTTTTTTTTACGTCCTACAGATGGCGCTGTTTTTCAAAAAAAGTTTTATCCAGTCACAGGTGAAGCATGTGTATAGTAGATATGTAAAACCACTCGCCTATTCGAATGCAATGTTGTCAAAATTTCAAAGCAATCGGTAAAGAGGTTTCGAAGATTTCCTTCACATGAAAAAAAAACGAAAAAAACAGCTTTTCAAAAAAGCATGTTTTTTTTCCCGTCACAGACGTGACATCTATATAGTATGTATATAAAAACCCGCTCGGATGCAAAGGGAACGTTGTGTGAAAATTTCAAGGCAATCGGTGAAGAACTTTCGGAGATTAGCGATTTTGAACAAACGAATATTTCCATTTTTATTTATATAGATTGCCTATAATTGACGTGTGGGTGGTCACCAGTAGGAAGAGTTTAAAGGTGTGAAATATAAAAAAAATAGAATATTTACCTATTTATTTAAGATAGTGGAAGGCTTAAGACAGGTTTTGGAGCTGTGGGAAAATCGTCTGTTTTATGCTACAACGGCCAAAGTATGAAGAGCAGGATATTTCTGTTAATTTATTTTCGAGAACAGTGAATAATTGTGTATATTACTGTAAGGAAAAAAAGAAATTTTCAATTGTTATTTTCAAAATATTTAACTAAGTGTAGCATAGCCTGCGGGCAGTGCCATAACCCGAGGTGGTCTGAATGTGACCCTAGTACCGACTAACCTATGCCCGTCCAGTGCCTCAGACCATTCCCCCTTGCAAATTTAGGTGAGGCTTACACTGCCAGCCGGCTACACCTACCAAAATATTTTCAAAACCAACATTTCAAAAGATATTTTTTTTTCTTGTAGAAATATGTATTATGTTTCACTGATCTTCTGATAATTAACAGAACATTTCAGCTATTCAAACTAAGGTTGTAGCCTCATAAAACATGTTACTTCAATTCAACCCCTCTCCTCTGCCAGAGAAAACAGAAGGCCGACCTCTGATTCGAATGAAAACTATTATATTGTGTTTTATGTCATTAATTATAAAGACTTGATGACATGTGATCTTATTGTATTATTAGTGATATTGTAGGAGAGAGACCGAGAGATAGATATAAACAGATAGGGATAGAGAGGGACAGAGATAGAAATAGAAAGACAGAGACATGCAGATAGATAGATATATATATATATATATATATATATATATATATATATATATATATATATATATATATATATATATATATATATATATATATATATATATATATATTATGTATATGTAGGTAGATATATTAAACGGAAATCAATACAGTTTCTTGTTATTTTTATTATAAACTCAACAAAACATTGCATGGGGGGACATGTGCGTACATGATACATTGTATCTTACTGATCTCAGCATAGCTGCCAGTAGGCCTACAAAACCGGCACAAGGTTTATTTAACATAGCTGACAGTAGGCCTATTTAATATAGCTGTAGGCCAAATTAGCATAGCTGGCAGCAGGCTTACTTAATACAGCTCGCTGTAGATCTGATTAACATTCTTCTTAGGCCTTCTTAACTTAACATGGTTGGCAACAGACCTACTTAGTGTGGCTGACAGAAGGTCTCCTTAGCACAGCTGACGGAAGACCTACTTAGCACCGTTGGCAGTGTGTACTCTTAACATAGGTAGTAGTAGGCTACAGGGGATCGAAGGAACTTCCTAGCCTGGAAAAGTTCTCATAATCCAAATTTGTTTCCTATATACAGAAGCAAAAATATATTTTGTTCGATTATACATTAGGATTATAAATATTATATACTGAATTATTTCAAGTGTCGCAGTGAAAATATACTAAGGCATAGGGCTGCATATACAGTAGTACATAGACCTATGACGGCCCGGGGGGGGGGGCGAAATTGCAACTAGGCCCTGGAAGACGTCTCCCTGGAACACTGTCCCAGAACACGACACACACGATGTACGTGTCCTTGGCCAGGACACGTGTGTCCTTGGCCAGGACACATGTGTCCTTGGCCAGGATATGCGTGTCCTTGGCCAGGACACACGTGTCCTTGGCCAGGACATGCGTGTCCAAAGGGTGTGCGAGGTGGGCTCCGTCGACAGCCTTCTACAGCTTCGCCACAATTGAAATCTTGAAATAACGTCATACAGGACTAACAATATGGAAGTATAAATGGCACAGTTAGAATAGGATCCTCGACTAGACAACTCGTGACGTGTCTACAGCCACCACCAGGCAAAAATATAAACTAGTATTAAATCTTTGGCATTATAAAAATTGATGTGAAAACACCGAATCACTCGCAATGATCAAAAAGCACTTGTTAAATAGTGTGAAGGAAAGGCACTTCAGAAGCCACACATGCCCAGGTCACGCTGAAGGGGACAAGGTTGATGTGCTTCCCGCTCCAGCAACAGCCTGGTCCACCTGCTGGCGCCGTCTGACATTCACTTGAAGATGGCTGCAGGCGCCACCTGGCACCTCCTGAAGATGGCTGCAGGCACGACGATGGACTCAAGGCACACTGTGGTCTCCCACGGGGTCGAAGGAAGACCACACACATACAAGGTGGCGGTGCAGGTATCTTCAGCAGCAGGTGGTGGCAGGTAGGTCACCTGGGAAGAGGACCTGGAGGCTCACTCTGGCTCCTTCAGAGGTAACCTGGAGAGAAACGTGCGTGTCTCTTATTTGTTTTATATATACAACCGGTTCTCCTGTGTAGATAGTGCTTTTTTGTAGCCATGTAGACCATCGTATATATTGACCAATAGGCAATTAGATAGTAGCATTTGTTACTATTCAGATAATAAATTTCTTTTTTTTTTGGTTGTGTTTGTAGGGATCCTCGACCTCGAAGAAGACGATATGAAGCATCCGGGAAGTCTTGTGGGGCACCCGAGTACACCCGCATATGTCTTCTCCTACCACCCCTATATTTCTGGTATTTGTCATTTTATTTAATTTAAAACTTCATTACACAAAAAGGTGTATACTGACAGTATACTGCCAATATATACTATTATACTTTTTATTATACTATTATTATAGGATTTTTATTATTATTATATTTGTTTTATTACATTATTATAACCAATATTATATATTGATGTATACTGGCAGCCAGTTTTCATTTAGACATGTTTCACTGAATATGACAGCATATTCTGTGTTGATTATTGTCTTGTTTAGGGCTTCTATCCCTCTGACTAGTGCTCTTGCATCTTGGTTTACTTGGAAGAGGATTTCTCCAAATGTTATCTTTGTTCTAGGCAAACTAAAATATAATTAACTGCAGAATGTATTACACTAATTATAAATTTACACAATGTTTCGAACCTACATGGTTCATTCTCAAGTGATGGAACTGTACTGTTGTTGTTGTTTTAGATTCAGCTACTTTGAACAAAAAGTTGCAAGTAGCACGGGATATGGTGAGCCCGTGGTGGACTTACCTGGCACAGGAGCTGGGCTGTAACTTGCTGTATGGCAGTAGATTGATTGACTGATAAAGATTAAGCCACCCAAGAGGTGGCACGGGCATGAATAGCCCGTAAGTGGTGGCCCTTTTGAGCCATTACCAGTATCAAGAGATGATACTGGAGATCTGTGGAGGCGCGACTGCACCCTACGTGACAGGAGATGTCTCCCGGACCAAATGGTGACCAAATGGTGAGCTAACATTTGTTGTTGTTGTTGTTTAAGATTCGCTACTCAGAACAATAAGTTCCAGTAGCACGGGCTATGGTGAGCCCGTAAATGGAGGCTCTTTGGAGCCTCCATTTTGTATGGCAGTACTGGGCATATTGGATTTATACCATTAGGGAGGTCAGGCACATAATACAAATAGGTGAAGAGTATGGTGTAAAGAGGGGGAAGAGTAGGGCACATATGGGGGGACGAATGAGCGACGTAAATGGGGACGAATAAAATGGAAAAAAGGGGAAGGAAGCACATACATAGATTATTATGTGAAGTGGGCGGGGCATTTTGAGCAGTGTCTTCTACGTTGGCATCTTCGTGTTCCGGTCTTGTTCTTACTCTCATGGTGAGTAGTGAATAGTTCCGTAATTTGTGTATTTATGGTGGGTTATTTTACTTTTATGTGAATGGCTTCAAGAATTTGTAATCTTCTTACATCTTGAGTTTTGTCTATTATGCAAGTATTTTTATTCAACATTTCCCTTGTTAGGGTGATGTCATGGGCTTGTTTCATGTGATTCCTCGGAGCATCGGATTGAAGATGACAAGTCAAACGCCTCGTTAGCTTGGTCGACGTCATACCTATGTACTTAGATTAAAGGTTACATCCTTCGTGGGGGCAAGTGTACATGTATACAACGCTTGACTGCTGTAGAGGGTTCTCCGTCGGCTTCGGGCTGTTTTTAATAAGGAGTTCGGAAGTCTTCTTGGTTTTGTAGTATATGATTTAATCTATGTTTTGGTTAGGAGTAATGCTTTTTACTCCTTTACGGATTATTTCTTTCATTATTCTTTCTTCTTTTTTTATGTTCACTGTGCATGGTTTATTTGTAATATAATTTTATTGGAGGTGTTGTGGTTTCTGTACTAGGTTCAGGATTATACCAACGGTCCAAGTGTCTTCTTATAGCAGCGTTTATTTCCGCGTTGCTATATCCGTTGTTCACCAAATTCCTGAGTTACTCTTTCAAACTCTCTACTCACGTTGCTCCATTCAGAGCAGTGGGTAAGCGCTCGACGAATATAAGCATTGAGAACACTGGCTTTGTATCTTTGGGGGCACTCACTTCTACCGTTCAGGCATAATCCTATGTTGGTGGGCTTGGTATATACGCTGGTGCTTACAGATGCTCCTGTTTTTCTTATTAGCTCATCCAGGAAAGACACTTATTTTCACTATTTTCATGGGTGAAGCGAAGTCCCGACACTCTCTCTAGTTGGCTTTTTAGATCACATAGTTCATCTGGGACTTTTACTATAGCGGCTCTGTCATCGACATAACGGCAGTATACAGTTGGTTTTTGCCTACTACTGAAGACTCTATCTTCGATGGTTCCCATGTAAAAATTTGCAAATAACACTCCTAGGGATGAGCCCATTGCTACTCCGTCTGTCTGAAGATACATGTTACCTTGTTGACAGATGAAAGGAGCTTCCTTTGTACATGCCTCGAGAAGGCTCTTCATGTGATGACCTAGAACAAAGATGACATTTGGGGAAATCCTCTTCCAATTAAACCAAGATGCAAGAGCACTAGTCAGAGGGATAGAAGCCCTTAACAAGAAGATATCAACACAGAACATACTGTCATATTCAATGAAACATGTCTAAATAAAAACCTGCTGCCAGTATACACCAATAATTATATATATATATATATATATATATATATATATATATATATATATATATATATATATATATATAATATAATATAATATAATTATTGTCATTGAAAACGACGTTTTTGATTTATAATTGTGGCACGAATCTTCTCAATATTTCTTATGTTTTTCTTCACTGAAGAAAAACATAAGCAATAACGAGAAGATTCGTGCCAGAATGACAAATCTAAATTTGTCTGTCGTTTTCAACGACAATATGTTTAACTGTAAGACTGCTACCAAAATATACTAATATATATATAAGAAAGAATGTCTCTGTTTGTAAATTTGTCTGTCTGTCTAAAGTTGGAGGCCAGACGCTTGAGGCTAACCTCACCCAGATTTGCACGGGGACTGTACTGGAGTACGGGACAGACATAGAGTGGTTGGGCTAGGCCTAGATGAAATGTTTTAAGACATATTACCAATTATAGACACCTCCATGGGATTTTCATGAAGTCAAGTATGAAATTACGTGTGATTACCATAGAGTTTGAGTGATTGTAACAATATATTTTCAGAGACCCATACAGGTAGTTGTTTCAGTGTCTCTTAATTAATCAATTATTAGGGAGAATGGGATAGAAAGGGTTGGGGACCAAGGCAATGGGGACGAGGGGTCATGGGGGAGATAGTGTGAAGAGGAGGGGGGGGAAGAGACCCGGGTGCAGCCGGGTACTCCTTCAATATATATAAATGAAAATGTCTGTTCGAAGCTGGAGGGGGAGGGTAGGGTAGGCATATGGGGGGGGGTGGAGAGGGGAGTGCTGTGGGCAATTACCCAAGTGTGAGGCAGCGACACGACACATAGTCAAGTGTGAGGGAGCTACAGGACACATACCCAAGTGTGAGGCAGCGACACGACACATAGTCAAGTGTGAGGGAGCTACAGGACACATACCCAAGTGTGAGGCAGCGACACGACACATAGTCAAGTGTGAGGGAGCTACAGGACACATACCCAAGTGTGAGGGAGCTACAGGACACATACCCAAGTGTGAGGGAGCTACAGGACACATACCCAAGTGTGAGGCAGCGACACGACACATAGTCAAGTGTGAGGGAGCTACAGGACACATACCCAAGTGTGAGGGAGCTACAGGACACATACCCAAGTGTGAGGGAGCTACAGGACACATACCCAAGTGTGAGGGAGCTACAGGACACATACTCAAGTGTGAGGGAGCTACAGGACACATACTCAAGTGTGAGGGAGCTACAGGACACGTACCAAGTGTGATGGAGCTACAGGACACATACCAAGTGTGAGGGAGCTACAGGACACATACCAAGTGTGAGGGAGCTACATGACACATCCCCAAGTGTGAGGGAGGTACATGACACATACCCAAGTGTGAGGGAGCTACAGGATACATACCCAAGTGTGAGGGAGCTACATGACACATCCCCAAGTATGAGGGAGCTACAGGATACATCCCCAAGTGTGAGGGAGCTACAGGATACATCCCCAAGTGTGAGGGAGCTACATGACACATACCCAAGTGTGAGGGAGCTACAGGATACATACCCAAGTGTGAGGGAGCTACAGGATACATACCCAAGTGTGAGGGAGTTACAGGATACATACCAAAGTGTGAGGGAGATACAGGATACATCCCTAGGTGTGAAGAAGCTACAGGACACATTCCCAAGTGTGAGGGAGCTACAGGACACATACTGAAGTGTGAGGGAGCTACAGGATACATCCCCAGGTGTGAAGAAGCTACAGGATACATTCCCAAGTGTGAGGAAGCTACAGGATACATACCCGAGTGTGAGGGAGTTACAGGATACATACCCAAGTGTGAGGGAGATACAGGATACATCCCCAGGTGTGAAGAAGCTACAGGATACATTCCCAAGTGTGAAGAAGCTACAGGATACATACCCAAATGTGAGGGAGTTACAGGATACATTCCCAAGTGTGAAGAAGCTACAGGACACATACCCAGGTGTGAGGGAACTACAGGACACATACCCAGGTGTGAGGGAACTACAGGACACATACCCAGGTGTGAGGGAACTACAGGACACATACCCAGGTGTGAGGGAGGTGAGACAGACAACTTACCCTACACCCGCCAGAGGAGAAGCAGGGCGAGGCCAGCCACCACGGAGACAGCAGAGTTACCCCCTCCACCGCCCGTTTTCACTGGAAAATCACAACAACAATGACGGAACATAGAAAACAGAAAGCAGAGTAGGCCTTCATATTTTCAAAATTACTGACTATATCTGCGAGGAGCATAATATATTTTGTTTAACTGGCAGACAAGAAATATATTCGTACCTCGCATTAGATGGCCTTCTGGCACTCGAGACAGGATGTGCTGAGGGACACACAAACACACACACACACACACACACACACACACACACACACACACACACACACACACACACCACACACACACACACACACACACTACAGGGGCCTGGTAGCCTGGTGGATAGCGCGTAGGACTCATAATTTTGTGGCGCGGGTTCGATTCCCGCACAAGGCAGCATCAAATGGACAAAGTTTCTTTCACCCTGAATGCCCCCTGTTACCTAGCAGTAAACAGGTACCTGGGAGTTAGTCAGCTGTCACGGGCTGGTTCCTGGGGTGTGTGCGTGTGTGGTGTGGAAAAAAAAAAATAGTAGTTAGTAAACAGTTGATTGACAGTTGAGAGGCGGGCCGAAAGAGCAACCACACACACACACTCACACACACACACACACACACCACACACACACACACACACACACACACACACACACACACACACACACACTCACCACGTCACGTCACGTCGCACACACACTCTCCTCTCTCAGCATCTCTCTCCTCTCCTCATCTCCTCTCTCTCTCCCTCTCTCGTCTCCTCTCACACTCTCACACTCTCACACTCTCACACTCACTCACAACAGTGACTATACCTTCTCCCGCCACTGGTCGGACTCCTGTGGAAGGAGAATATATTACTGCAGTAATATGTATATTAAAGTCACTAAATATTATTATTATTATTATTATTAAATTCAGTCACCACAATAATATTAAATTATTATTATATCAGTCACCGTAAAGTTCTACTATATGAGATATGTGAAAGTTGTGAAGGTGGGCGGTGCAAAATATACCCTGGCTCGCAATATGTGACTGATTGATTGACTGACTGACTCATGACTAAGTGATTGAGTGTAACACAAGGCAGCGAAGTCATTAGTAAATGACCACATGTGACAAAGAGCAGATGGTAGGTGACATACGCGGGGTAGATCAAATTATAGTGTATATTGGACATTGTACATCCCTTACAATAATACTATAATAATTAAGTGTGTCGGGGGACAGGAAGCCAGAGTGTAGTGTATTCATACACGTTAGGCTTATGTTTAGGCGTTAAGGAGGGACACTGGGGTAGTGCCTTCCTTCATGGGGGACATAGGGCCCACCCTGACCCACCTATGTTTTCCCTGATACCAGACGATATATT
>WNGS01165339.1:21638291-21664412 GCA_020271785.1 Procambarus virginalis | reverse complement strand
CTGTCTGCGCAGCGCCCCCCCTCCCCGGGAGGGGAAGGTGGAGCCCCAGACCTCCCACGCCGGCTATCCACCCATCAGTTCTTCGGCTGATGCTATAGGCACCGGTTATGTGCTCCGGCTCCAGTGGTTGTTTCAGCACTGCACCTAGAGTGTGGTGTCTGTTTTCTAGGTGGTGCGCGAGCCGGGAGTGATTCTCCAGTACTCGGGCTGCATGCGCCTAGGGTTCCCTTCCCTAGGTGCCCTGTAAGTACTGCCCTTGGGACTTGGGGCCACCTTCCACAAGTTCCTTGGGGTCTGCCCCTGCTAGGCCGTTTACTGCTTGGTTTTCGGCCGCTCTTTGTGTGCTCGGGTGTTCTGTCTCCCTTGTTCGCCTTAGAGTAAGGGGCAGTTTTTGCACTGGTGGGGCGCAGGGTACTGTGCAGCTTGTCTTTTCCCAATCATAGCGGCCGGCTCTGTTCCGCTTGGGTACGCTGTCCTCTTGCGGGGTTTTCTTTTTCTTTTTGTTTATCTACCTGGTGGGGGGGTCTGCCTTCGTTCTTGCCCCTGGTGTCCCTTGTGTTCTGAGTTTTCTGGTGGTACCCCCTGCTAGGTCCCCGTGAGTGTACACGTCCCGGGGTTCAGCTCTTAGAAAGTTGTTTGGTAGTTTTGGGTGCCGGTTAGCAGTACCCTGCCTGGGATTACCTGAGCGCGAGTCCTCTTAAAGTAAACGCTCGGGACCCTGGGAAACCCCTGGGGCGCGTGGGTCCGATGGATGTGACCCCAGAGCCCCCCCCTCGCTTCCAGCGAGTTTGAGGGTTGCTCACCCCTTGTCTCTGGGTGACTCTCTGTTTGCCTCCGTCTGCTGCCTGTGGGGTCGGTGACACCTTCGACCTGGAGCCCTGCGAGTTTGTTGCTCGTTATGGCTCCGCTTTGGCTTGCTTTCGGTCTTGCTTCTACACCGCTTAGTAAGCTGTCTTGTGCTTCGTTTCCCTCTCCGGCCTGTTCGTGCGCCGCTTGCACCATCCTGGTTTCTGGTCAGCGTGCTCTGTCTTCTCCTCGGTTGGTAGTGCCTCTTCGGTTCCGGTTTGTTTTTCGTCGGCTCTTTCCTTTTGGGCATTTGCCTCTGGGGGTCGGGTCGCTGTGTTTTCCTGCTCCTTTGGTTTTAGCGTTTTGGTTGTTTGGGTGGTGTCCGCCTCCCGGTTCCGTCCCTTTGACCTTCCTCTGTGGGTAGTTAGCTCCGGGGAGCCGACGGGGCTCCCCCCAGAAAACCAGCGTGAATGTAATGAAACGCCATTTTCTGGGTGAGTCCCGGAGGCTCCCCGGCAACCCTCCCTCCCTCCGGTCGGCGGTTTTTCGCGTGTCTTGACATCCAGCCTCAGAACTGATGGGTGGATAGCCGGCGTGGGAGGTCTGGGGCTCCACCTTCCCCCTCCGGGGAGGGGGGGAGCTGCGCAGACAGTGGCGCGGTGACGTGTGACGTCACACTAGTTTGCTTGTTTTTCTGTTTGGGAGTTCTATCCACTAGTTCGGATTTTGGTAGCAATTTTAACCAGAATAGGGGTTTGTTTGGGGCGCTTACCTTTCTGGGTGCCTGTCCCGGTCGATGGCAGACATAGAATGCTTCCAACCACACGGGGGCTTCTATAGGCCATTGCTCCCCGTGCCTCTCTGAGGGGGCCCGGTTCTGGCCGTGGTCTCCGGTAGGCCTAAGAACTCCATACACATGACTGATGCCAAAGTCTGAAATTAGCATATCAGCCTGGGATAGCTCCGGGGAGCCTCCGGGACTCACCCAGAAAATGGCGTTTCATTACATTCAACGCTGGTTTTTTTTCCTGCAGTGCTCATAAAATTAAACTGCTCAGTTAATATGCCATACTAACCATCTACATGATTTTAATAAAATGTGTTGACTAAACCACACACTAGAAGTGAAGAGACGATGTTTCGGTCTGTCCTGGACCATTATCAAGTCGATTGTGATAATGGTCCAGGATGGACCAACAATCGACTTGATAATGGTTGAGGATGGACAGACAATCGACTTGATAATGGTCCAAGACGAACTGAAGCGTCGTCTCTTCACTTTCTAGTGTGTAATTTGGTCAACATTTTTCAGCCACGTTATTGTGACTCCTCGTCTGCTTAATAAAATGTACTAATTATTTTATCTTACCTGGATGGTATTGAAGAAATTCTTGTACAGCACATAATGATGAGGCTTCGTCAGCTGCAGTGTACTCTGCTCTGTGATGGACCTTAGCACCACCTTTCACTGCACATTCTGCAATTTTCTCATCATCTGTGCTGACCCATATGCTATTAAAACCTGTAAATCAGGAAACCACACTAGAAAAAAAAATAAATGCTCATGATAAATGTTGAAATTTATCTTTTCATATTTTGGAACCAATCAACTACAGTAATTAAATTTAACAAAATGTATTTATCCCTCTGTTAGTTTGATAACACATTGCAGCTTCTTCAAAAATTCTCTCTCTCTTGTATACACAATTACATACTGCTTGTAGTTCTAATTTTTATCATCTTTCATCCTATTATTTACTTTTTACAAGTTGACCACTTAATAGAACTTATAGACACACAGCATAGATATAGCAAGGATTTTTTTAAAAGTTGAGTAGATATGGCAAGGGTTGTTTGATCAAGTTGCATAGGTACAGTATATCAAGAGTTGTTTGAGTTGTATACGTATAGCAAGGGTTGTTTGATCGTATTATGCAGTTTTAGGAAAGATTGTTCAGTCAGGTTTTGTGGTCTATATGAGGTAGTAGTAGTAGGCATCCATCAGTCTCAAGAGACTATGGAGTTGCGCTCTGGTTGTCGGTCTAGAGTGGCCTCTCCAGGACGCAAAGCCAGGGGTAGGTTGATACAGGGAAGAAGCTGTCACCCATGCAGCATGTTCCCCCCTCTCTCTCTCTCCATGGCACTAAAATTCTCCAATGGAAAGGCAAGCACCAATACGATTGGTTTCAACGCCGTCACACGAACTGTCAGAACGAGGTTGAAGGCAACAATGAACTGCCCTAGGGGCTCCAGATATATCCAGAAGATATCTTTCACCAACCTTAAGTTTGGTGAAAGAAGGCACAGGGACTCCAAGCCCGGAGACCGCTGTGGTCGGGGCTGGAGAAGAACCACCCCAGCAAGGGCAAGAATGATCCCAGCCTCCTGAAGCAGAGCTTTGGCTGCATGACCCCCAGGAGGTGGATTTCCAAGCCCAGCACCTACGGGTTCCAGACAAAGATCGTCACAGTCCCCTTTCACCCAAGGCCAGCTTCCTTCAAGACCAAGCAGAAGGAAGAGTAATAATTATTAATTACAACAATTATTATTATAATTATTATTATAATAAAAATATAATCAATTAATTATTATTACTCTTCCTTTTGCTTGGTCTTGAAGGAAGCTGGCCTCAGATTAAAGTGGACTGTGACGATCTTTGTCTGGAACCGTACTTATTAACATACCTCACTAAGCACCATTAAAAATTCAGCGCTAAATGTAATGAAATGCCAATTTCTGGTGGAGCACCAGTGGCTCCCTGAAATATCAGGGAACCACCTGGGCTTCCCCAGAAATTGGTGTTTTATTACATTCAATGCTGGTTTCTGGGAAGAGCCCCCTTGTAATTTCCTTAAGCTGAAATGGCTCCCAATTACAAGGTTGTATCTGCAGTGGAATTCTTAGACCTACCAAGGACCAGTGCCAGAACCTGGCCCCCTCAAAAGTGGCACAGGAAGGTGACAGGCTGTCACCTCACTGGTAAAGGCATTCACAAAGTCAGCGAACGAAAACAGACAACTGCTGGGTTCAAAAGAAACTGAACCCTTGCAACCCACCTAAACCCCCAACTCAAATGATCACAATCTCTTGAAACTAGAGTATGCTCATTGACCCCAACTCTCCCACTGATTTGGGAGGCGGGTAGAGCCCTCCAAAGGCTTGAGCTCTCAGTTCTGGAGCAGATGCACACACAAACCCCCCACCTAATGACCTGGAAGGGAGGGAGGGAACTGGGGAGCCACTGGGGCTGTCTCAGAAACTGGCATTTCTAACATTCAATGCTGGTTTTCTGGAGGAAGCCCCCCTTTGTGTGTCCCTGAAGTTAATTATTCACAGAGAGGGAGAAAATATAGTGACTTACTAGGGGGGAGGTAAAACCGCAGGCAGTCAAGATGAAGACGAGAACTGATGTTGAGGGATTCGACCCAAGGCCTCACAAGAAAGCCGAGGCCCACGAACATTAAATACCAGGCAACCAGAATCCTGCTAGACTGCTAAAACACCTCTGACTGAATATTATCCCAAGCTATATTAGCAAACACAGACACCAGAGTAGAATGCTTCCAAATCATGAGCATGACAGTAGACCACAGGCTGGCTATGCTTAGTAACACTGCAGATGACCTAAGAAGTTGGTGTCATGACACCAACATCAGGAACAGAACTGAAATGGGGAGCCAGCGGGAACCCTGGGCCACCTGCTGGTGGTAATTAGTACTAAGAAGTTTTGAGCTCATTTGAGTGAATCCATTCTTCAATGTGACTTGTTTCTGGTAGTTCTTTGGTGTTTTTTTAAGACTTCATTTTCTGTGAACCTTCCAGTTGTCTGTAAAACTGCATTGACTTTCTGGAGGCTTCCTCTAGTGAGGTGGTGGATTGTGACCTGGTCTCTCTTGCTTCTGTGAGGATTGGAGGGGGCCAAGTTCTGGCTCTGGTTATTGGTAGGCCAACAGAACTTGAAGAGGCTGATGTGACCTTTAAGTGCAAAGCAATCTCAGGAAGATAGCTTCAGGAATCCACAAATGGGCTCCCTCCAAAAATTAATGTACCTCCTTATATGATACTCATATCTAAACACAAATTCCGACCTGGACTCTTGTGAAGTAATTGTAGTGTTGTTGCATTCTGTTTGTTATTTTCTGTTATTTTATATGAACCATTTTTATTATTTTTTTATTTCAAATGATAGAAAAACTTTTGTGCAGAATTTAATACGTTAATAAAATCCCTTGAATGATTGATTTGTGGGTTCTGCTGAGCGTGGAACGAGACACGTTCAGTATACCAGCGTATCCCACTTAGTGACGACCGTGCTTGAATTCTTTGTTAAGAATTTAATTGTTTTTCTGCTTTTTGGTTTCTGAACATAAAAGTTCTTATTATATATGTATCATGCCATGGGGTCCCAAGAAAGTCAGTGGTAAAGTTCAACCTAAGAAAATGGTTGTGAGAATAACGGTAGAGGAAAAACAAGAGATCATTCGTAAACATGAAGATGGTATGCAGCTTGTTGATCTAGCTAGGCAGTACATCAAATCTATGTCAACGATAAGACTTGCCCAGATAAAGCTGTTGCAGGCCGTTGTATTAACCTTTTTAATGATAATGTGATGTATCACTACAGACACATTAAACATAGGGAAAATATACATTATAGTGTCTATAAAATAGACACGTTAAAACATAGGGAAAAACAAGTGTCTATAGACAGATTCTTAGTAAGACAAGCAAGCAATGAGCCACAACCAGGTCCTAGTGGTATGCCTGCAAAATGTAGGAGAGAGTGTACACCAGAAATGTCATCACTGCCTTTTGTTATAATGGAAGGGGACTCCCTTTCTAAACGCTAACACCTCTCCTCCTCCTCCCCCCAACTCCTCACCATCTTCCATAGACCCACAAGTTCTCAATAAAGGTAGGGTATAGTAAAAAATATAAGTAGTATTCTGTATAAAATGTATTTTTAAGTTAATAATTTTTAGTGTGTGAAACAGATTAATTCAATTTACATTATTTCTTATGGGAAAATTTGTTTTGGTTTACAAATTTTCTGTGTACAAACTGTCTTTTGGAACGGATTAAATTCGTAAACCAAGGTGTTACTCTACACATACTCATATTGGTGCATAAGTGATGCATGTTTTGAAGAGAATCTATTAGGTATTCTTAAAATATGCACAAATGAAGTAGAAGTAGAGAAAATACGAGAAAAGTAGAGAAACGAAGTAGAGAAAATACTTGTGTACTGCACAGCACAGTAAACAGCAAAACCCAATTAGGCCTATTCTATAAGTATACATTATAAACATAAAATAACTTCCTTAATTCTTACATCCTGCCTCTCGTACAACTTCCAGACATCTCAGCAACAGCGGCTGGTTGTTCAGCAGGACCAAGTTTTTCCTTTTAATACTCTTGCTGCCACCTCTTGCCAACACCAAGCCTGTAATAGACATTTCTGAAACAAAAATATAATCCAAGATTATAAGGTTTTGTTAATTTAATCATTCAGTGGCAAAATTATATTATAATATGTACATCACTGTCAGATTAACCACCATGATAACCATGATAAGCTTAATAGGTTTCCTGTTAACTTATTTCCTAACTTTAAAAGCCACATGAGCCCTATATCGTCAAGACGGTATGCATTATTCATTTATTTATGTACAAGAAGGTACATTGGTTATAGAAAGTACATACATTAAGGTTTAGAAAGAAATAACTAACTGTAGAATATATTGCACTTATTATGATATATTCCCACCCCACCAGAAGAAAGATGGGGGAGGAAGAAAGGATGAAAAAGTGAAATTCTGGAAAGGAAGGAAGTGTAACATTCTCACAAAGCCACTAACATGCATAGCATTTCAGGCTGGTCCTTAAGCTAAACAATAAAGGCAATAGAATTTGAGTTAAACACAATAATTACATTACAAATTGATAGATTAGATTATATTGAATTTCTTAATTTGAATGTCTTTAGTACTAAATAGGGTGAGTGGGGTAGCACAAAGCTGGAAACTACAATGATGAAATCAGGCACTTTTTTGTTTTACTTTTGAATAAAGTATAGATTGCACAATTGTTTAACCCTTAGACCGTGCAATACATACATACTGTATATGATTTGACATAAAATAATTTAACATAAGTTTTTAAAAATTGCACAAACACTTTTCAATTTTTTTGGCATAATCAACTAGGCAAATGCTCCAACTTTGTCTAAATGATCACAGCGTAACTTGAAAAACAAGAAAATCAAAATTAATTTTAAAATTGAGTATTGAAAACTTCAGATTTTCAATTCAGAATAAAAAATATGAACTACAGTATCACCAATTGTTCATTTAATGTTATTATTCTCTCATAATAGCATATGATCTTCATTTTCATCAAATTAGAATATACGTTTTCAGTATACTGTAGTTTACTGTAAAAAAAATTGTCAATAGGGCATTTGAAATATGTGGCAAATTTAGACCCAAAAAAATTATAACTCCAAATGTATAAAGTTTATGAAAAATCCATTCTGAAGGGATTGCAGAACAAACAGCTGAGCAGACAATATGTCAAAATAGTGAGAATCAGTCAAAAACTGGAATTTTAGAAGCCACTCAAAGTTGAAACTCTAGTTTCAGAGATACTGTAATTGAAGTTGAAGTTATCAACAATGAATAAAGGTAGTTTTAATTCGTTACTTTAATTGTATGTTTTAATTAACATTGTTTGGCATTTGTACTCGAATATGTGAAAGTTGTAGATCAATATGTGTTGAAATGAAGTCAAGAAAAGATAACCCCCCAAAAACACAAAATATAGGGATAATTATAATAAACATAATGATTTAGGGGATATATTTAGGGTATACTTTATATAAGTGAAAAAGCCCTAATATGGTCCCTAATCATTAAAACAACCTAAAGAGACAAAGAAAATAGAGTTTGAAATCAGAGAAAAAATCAGCCAAAAAAATTAAAAGTCCCAAGTTTTGCGAGTTGTGACTGATTTATTTGTTGACCAATTTCATTGTATCTCCACATAGTTAGGAAAACATATGCATTCTCCAGGATATAAAGGTTACAACAAAATCCGATAATAAACAAAGAAAAAAATAAAATTTAAAAAAAAAAATCTCCTAAAAAATTGTTTTTGGGACATTGATGAAAATAGCATATATTAACACTGGACAATGTATTTATATGATATATAACAAAATAGAGCATATTAACATAGTTATTTATTATTACAGTATTTGTGTTATTATGCAATATATTATGCAATAATCTCACATAGAAAGTGACCTGTTGCTGGTCAATACTAACCTGCCATACCTGTAGCTTGTCTATACCCACCTACCATACCTGTACCCAATCTATACCCACCTACTATACCTGTAGCTTGTCTATACCCACCTACCATACCTGTACCCAATCTATACCCACCTACTATACCTGTAGCTTGTCTATACCCACCTACCATACCTGTACCCAATCTATACCCACCTACTATACCTGTAGCTTGTCTATACCCACCTACCATACCTGTACCCAATCTATACCCACCTACTATACCTGTAGCTTGTCTATACCCACCTACCATACCTGTACCCAATCTATACCCACCTACTATACCTGTAGCTTGTCTATACCCACCTACCATACCTGTACCCAATCTAGACCCACCTACTATACCTGTAGCTGGTCTATACCCACCTACCATATATTTAGCCATGCTGCTAGTGCAGTAAGAGCATCCTTATTGTATTCGCTTTGTAGTCACCACCTTAAGGGGCCCAATGACCGAGTATTTTCCAAATATGAAATATAGTGCAAAAATTTAAACAAATCTCCCATTATTTGGCATCAGCATTGTGAAATTTTCATCCCAATATGTTAAGAAATGGATTTTTTACAAATTTTGTAAAAATACTGTAAATGCATGCGAGATGGGCAGCAACCAGTACTGATAATAACGATAATGCCTCCTAATTTACTGGAAATCAGGGAAAGAGATGCAAACACCTGTCCGATGCACAAAGAAGAAAAGTAGTACAGTAGTAAGGAGGGTCTACAAAGTGGATATACAACTGCTGCCATCTGGAGGGCCAGATTCCACACAAAATAATGAATTAGTGTGTTATTATGCTGGATTTTATTATACAGTGGTACCTCGGAATATGAGTGTCCCTGAATATGAGTTTTTCGAAATACGAGCAGGATTTGCTCGGAAAATGTGCCTTGGAAGACAAGGGTTACCTCGGAACATGAGTTTGTTGATACGTGTACAAGCCGACTAGCGCGTGGTGGCACGGCGATCGCGCCTCAGTTTACCAGTGTCTCGCGCCCAGTGACTATCCCACCTAAATTCTCCACAAGGATTTACAGTTTTTTGTCGGTTTTTTGGCCATTTGAGCATAAAAGTTGTCATTATATATCTTGCCATGGGTCTCAAGAAAGTCATTGGTAAGGTTCAACCTAAGAAAATAGCTGTGAGTAGAGGCAGTAGAGGATGTCCCTTCTTGATTAAGAAAATGTGTGAAGTATGGGAAGAAATGCAAAGTTTTGTTGAAAAAACTCACCCAGATAAAGCTGTAGCAGGCCGTTGCATTGACCTTTTAAATGACAATGTATCTGGTTGATACCTGGTTGATGGGGTTCTGGGAGTTCTTCTACTCCCCAAGCCCGGCCCAAAGCCAGGCTTGACTAGTGAGAGTTTGGTCCACTAGGCTAGTTACTAGTCTAATGTGATGTCTTACTACAGACAAGTGTTAAAAAGTAGGGAAAAACAAGTGTCTTTAGACAGATTCTTAGTAAGACAAGCAACTCCTAGTGGTATGCAGGCAAAATGTGCCAGAGTGTGCATACCAGTGAAGTCCTCACTGCCTGATGTTATAATGGAAGGGGACTCCCCTTCCAAACAATAACACCTCTCCTCCTCCCTCCTCCTCACATCTTCCATACACCAACAGCAGTCATCAGCAAGGGTAAGTAATAACTTGAACATAGTTTTGTAGGTTTATTTAGATGAATTAGGTATAAAATTTAGTTTGAAGTGAGGGTTTCTGGGTAGTCAGGAACGGATTAATTCATTTCCCATTATTTCTTATGGGAAAATTAGCTTCGGATAACGAGTTTTCGGAATACGAGATGTCTCCAGGAACGGATTAAACTCTTAAACCGAGGTACCACTGTATATCATATAAATAAACAAATCCACAAGGGATGTGATGAGGGTTCGAACCTATGTCCGGGATGATCCCAGACGTGCCTTATTCGACTGTGCCACGACACGGTTTTAACCAAGCTGTGGCGCAGTCAACCAAGGCGAGTCTGGCATCATCCCGGACGTAGGTTCAAACCCTCATCATGGCCCTTGTGGATTTGTTCATCTGATATATCATGCTATTGTGATTTCTGTGTGTATATCATATAAATACATTGCCCAATGGCAATATTTCTTATGTCCCTATGTACAAAAAGCTGACAACCAATTTTTTTTCCTCTCCTTTGTTTTTACGCGGATTTTGTTGTA
Organism: Procambarus virginalis; assembly: GCA_020271785.1. Classification (NCBI taxonomy): domain Eukaryota; kingdom Metazoa; phylum Arthropoda; class Malacostraca; order Decapoda; family Cambaridae; genus Procambarus; species Procambarus virginalis. The sequence goes on along the minus strand of WNGS01165339.1, from coordinate 21,654,092 downwards.
ACTTCTACATCTTGGAGAATGCATATTCGGCACTAAGCATGTGAAGTTGGAACAAAATTGGTCAACATGATAATCAGCCACAGGTGGCAGAAGTTGTGACTTGAACAAATCCACAAGGGCCGTGACAAGGATTCGAACCTGCGTCCAAGAGTATCCCAGATGCTGCCTTAATCGACTTAGCTACGACATGGTATAAGAATTGCAACCAGAAATTCTACTGAATTTACTTGGATCCTGTAGCCGCTCCGAGACACAAACCAGGATTTTACACAATTCCCCCATGCACTCGAGCTATGTCAATAGGCTATTCTACCTCTTCACCCTTACTTCATTACACACAGAAATCACAATAGCATGATGTATCAAATGAACAAGGGCCGTGACGAGGATTCGAACCTGCATTCAAGAGTATCCCAGACGCTGCCTTAATCGACTGAGCTACAACATGATATAAGAATTGCAACCAGAATTTATACTGAATTTACTTGGATCTTGTAACCTCTCCGAGACACAAACCAGGATTTTACACAATTCCCCCATGCACTCTAGCTATGTCAATAAAGTAAGGATGAAGAGGTAGAATGGCCTATTGACATGGCTCGAGTGCATGGGGAAATTGTATAAAATCCTGGTTTGTGTCTTGGAGAGGCTACAGGATCCAAGTAAATTCAGTAGAATTTCTGGTTGCAATTCTTATACCATGTCGTAGCTCAGTCGATTAAGGCAGCATCTGGGATGCCCTCGGACGCAGGTTCGAATCCTCGTCACGGCCCTTGTGGATTTGTTCATTTGATACATCACACTATTGTGATTTCTGTGTGTAAGTTGTGACTTATTTTTTGGGGGGCCAATTTATTTACAGATTTCAAGCTCTAGTCTCTTTGTCTCGTTAGGTTGTATTGATGAATGAGGACCAGATAAGGGCCTTATCACTTATATATGGGCAATAAAGTTACTACAATATATATGTTTGTTATCCCTAACCTATCCCTATATTTAGTTTTTTTTTTTCTTGACTTCATTTCAACACATATTGACCTACAACTTTCACATATTCAAGTACGAATACCAAGCACTGATTATTAAAACTTACAAGAAAATTCATTAATTAGAACTACCATTTTCATTGTCAATAACTTTAACTTCAATTACTGTACAGTATTTCTAAAAAAGATATTTCATCCTTGAGACAGCTTCAAAATTTCAGGTTCTAACCGATTCTCACCATTTTTTACATATTATGTGCAAACATTTTTTGTTCTAAGGTGTCCTAAGGGTCGTTTAGTCATAAAGCCATAACGTTTGGAATTATAATTTTTTTACTTCTAAATTTTGATCATATTTGGATGGCCATATTGAAAAAATGTTTTACAGTAAACTATACTCTCAAAGAATATATTTTTCCTTAGGAACATGAACGTTATATGCCATGCTGAGACCATAATGAATAAAATAAAATTAGTGACATTTTAATTTTTTTAAAGCTAATTTGAAATTGTGAATTTTTTTTCTATTTTATTTTTAACTTTTTTTTCTGTTCATGGTATGATGTTGATCCATTAGGAAAAGTTGGAGCATTTACCATGAAGGTATTATTCACAAAAAAATTGAGTGTGTTTGAGGAAGTTTCAGTACACAGTCACCGGGCCCCTTATTCCCTTATTGGAACTATATAATGTTGGCAACTTGATTAGGGTTGCCATATCTGAAATCAGAATCCAGCCTAACACAAGCATTAGTTTTTTTTAATATAATTACCATTATAGTGGAAAACAAGCATAGTACAGAATTATTTTGAAAAAATGCAACAAAAATTACTTTTATATAAAATTGATCTTCTTAAACTACTAGTTACAATCTTCTTTTCCAACTCTGTCTATGGCTTGATCTGCAAATGCATATTTTTTTGTACATATGATTGTTTTCAGCAATGCCTTATTGGACTTTAAAAAGACAATGAAGTCACTTCATGACTTACCTTGATACCTGCTTGATGGGGTTCTGGGAGTATTTCTACTCCCCAAGTCCGGCCCGAGGCCAGGCTTGACTTGTGAGAATTTGGCCCACCAGGCTGTTGTTTGGAGCGGCCCGCAAGTGCTGCTTTGCGGGGCTTTGAGCTCTGTGATGATGCTGAAATTCCGGATTTTTGGAGAATGTTTACAATTCTTTTGGAGACAAATTTTGACACCTGAATCCAGGACATGTCCTGGAAAATATGGACGAATGGCAACCCTACACTTGATCATGAGTCAACAGCTTGCTTACCTCTTCCTGTGTTAGGTGTAGTGATACACCTGTTCACTTGTTAGAATCTAAAGGTTTACCAGTTACAAGCGTTTGCTGTTCAACCTTTCTCCTTCCTTTATGGAACGTGCAGTGTTAGTGAAGGTTTTCTCCTCCCGGTGACTACACAAGTGGTAAAGTTAGTACTGTACACGTGTAACCTCAAACTTTGTGATCTGGCACCGTTTTAATGTGTTGTTGTTGTTGCCAGCTGATTCAAAATTAAGGACGAAAATAGACATGTTTTAGTTAGACATGGTGCTTGGCGGCGAGGGCTGGATGTTGTGTTGATGGTGCCAGCTGATCATTACTGTTCTTTGTAGCAAGGAATACATTTTCTACATATTATTATCCGGGTGGTTTGAGTTATATGAATAAGTCAGACGTGGCAACCGCAGCGAAATCTCCCTCGGAGTTGCTGTTGGTTTAATGGTTATTGGGTTAGGGGCCACTACAGCACTGTTAGAATGGAGTCCACTAAACCAATTTGTTGACAGGGTGACGACGAGCCCAAACTAATAAAAATAATCACCGCAAAGGGAAATGACAATAGCATGATATATTTATTTATTCTCGATCGTCGTCGCCCCTAAATCAACACAACATATTTATTTATTCATATACAAGAAGGTACAATTGGTTATACCTTCTTGTATATGAATATATTTATTTATTCATATACAAGAAGGCACAATGCGTTGTATGTTAATGAGAAAATTGCTGGAGCATAGAGCTCAGGCAAGATAACTGGGAAACTTTTGTTAACAGTCTCAACTCTTACACCCCCCTCAGCCAGGCATGGAAGGATATTAAAAGAGTTAAAGGCGATAAGATTGGCCAAGTAGCACACCCGGCCTCACCCTCTACACAGAGCAAACGATGCTTGGGCAACCACATCTAGCTTCAATAATCTTCCCCAGACATACAGTTCAGATAAATGCTGGTTACGGAGATCGAGAAAGGCTCGTTGACTTCATGCTCCACAAGGAAGATGAATGCAACGTGCCATTTACTGAGTTTGAATTACTCGCGGCCCTAAACAAAGGCAAAGCCACATCCCCCGGTGAAGATGGTATCACTTATGACATATTGCGTCTGCTCCCTTTAGTACCAGGGAATCCCTGCTTGAGCTGTATAATATGAGCTATGTTACTGGGGAACTTCCTATCTCTTGGACCAACAGTATAATCATTCCAATTCCCAAGCCAAATCAAGAGAATGCTTTCCGCCCAATTCCCTTACTAGCTGCATTTGCAAAGCATTCGAGAGAATGGTCCTAAACCGTCTCCTCCATAGAGAAGAACCATGCTATCCCCCCAGATATATGGCTTCATGCATGGAATGAGTGTGCATCATTGCATCACCACCTTTCTTACTCTGCACACTGAAAAGTCATATACCACCTTCCTAGATCCTAATTAAGTCTGCCTTTGATATTGCAAATAGACATGTTATCTTGAGTGAGCTTGCAAGAATGAATATTGGTGGTCGGCTTCTTTGTTGGATCAGGGGTTACTTATCCAACAGGAAGTCATCTGTATTTTTCCAGGGCATATAGGAGTGTAACAAGAGACTTTGAACTAGGTACCCCACAGGGTGGTGTCCTCAGTCCTACCTTATTTAATATCTTAAACACGCTGTTAAACTCTATACCGAGCAAACCCAACGTCCACATCATTAGCTATGCTGATGATATAATGATACACACCACTGGGTATGCTAACACGCAGAACACTCTTAACTCTGTATTAGACTCATGTCAGGATCTAGGTTTAATTACCTCAGCAGAGAAAACAAAGATACTAAATCGGCGCCCACCCAGGCAGGGAGGAGCTGTTCGCAAGATGCAACTGTCTGATGGCTCCCAGCTTGACTATGTAAACAGATTCAAATACCTTGGCCTTGAGGTGCCACTGTATGGTCCTGTTATATTCAGACTCTGTCGTCAGTATAAAGAGAGGCTCCGAGCTCTCAAGGCTGTTGCAGGTTATAACTCAGGCTATGGTGCCAATGTCAGAATTGTCAAAATGATGTACCTTGCATACATCAGATTTTTAGTGGATTATGCTGCACCTCTGCTTGTTTTGATGCCTGAAAGAAAGCTTGGAGGGCTTGAAAAATTGCAGAACGAAGCCTTGAGGATAATCCTTGGGTGCCCTCGTACCACAAAGATACTTAATATGAGAAAGGAACTTAATATTCCGAGCGTTGTTGATCGTGTTACTGAAATTAACTGTCAAATTGGTATAAAAATGCTTAGGCTAACTCATCCTAATCCTTGCACAGAAGCCCTCCAGAATTTCTTTATTGAAGATCAGCATTGTTCCAAATGGATAACAAAAACTGGAACTCAACTCAGAATGTATCAAATTCATGATTTGTACCAAGAAAAACAACAACGGCACTGTCCTGCACCGTGGGAGGATTACACCCTTTCCAGTTTTAATCCCTCCCTTTCCACCCAAGAAGCAAATTAGAGATCAGCCCAAGCTTCGTCTTAAGGCAAAGCTCAACGCCTTAAGCCATATTGATGCTCTGTCCACAGAGCATTCTCTCTCTCAAATCATATACATTGATGGTTCCCTACACCGCACCACGGGTGCAGCTGGAAGTGCAGTTGTGCTGACAATGGGCGAAGGCTTGTACTTTGAGTGGGGAGTCCGTATAAACAATTGGGCCTCTATACCCTTCAGACTGAACTATTTGCCTTGCTCCTTGCACTGAAATGTGTATACGTCTCCAAACGTGATACATTAATTGTAAATGACTCTTTATCACTCTTAATTGCTCTCATCTCTTAAAGACATAACTGTAACATGCTCGTGTCCGAAGCTAGACACAAATACAACAAAATTATTAATGATGGTAACAGAGTCCATTTCATGTGGACTCCATCTCATGTTAGCCTTCGAATGCATGATAGAGCTGATGAGTTAGCCAAAGAATCTGCCTTTAAAAGAGAAACTGAGTATAACCTTGGATTGTCAATAAACAGTCTGAGAGCAATAGTACGCCAAGAACTTCAACAAAATCTTGTAGATCTGAGGCAAAGTGAAATCGACACCAGTAATTCCATCTATCATCATACTATCATGCAAGAGGAGCCACACATCTATAGTTCATCCAATAAAATCAGCAGACTTCTAGATGTTACTACTGCTCGGTTACAAGTATCTCTGGGAATTCTCATTATCTGCTGATGTAGACCTGACCAAATGTAAACTTTGTCAACAAAATTATTCGCACACCCTCTGTCACTTTGTAATGGAGTGCGAAAAGATACGTGAATTCAGAGACAATTCTATAACTAATGTTCCAAAGATGTGCAAATATTTCATTCAAAATATCTGATACCAGAAATTTTAGCCAAAAATCCCCAATTTGATAACTGTAGGTAGTAACTAAGTGACTGTAACCTATCCACCGCTGCCCACTGGATGGGGGGCGGTGTGCAGGACAAACATATCAATTGTGACACTAGCTCTCCACATATGTCAGTTGCTTAGTTTAGAAACTGTACTTGTGGTCGATCTCGAAACCATTGATGATGTGACGACTTATACTGAATTGTGTAACTAGCTCATCAAGATTGTAACTTGCTTAGCTAAATGAATTGTGGGGTTCAGTCCCTGAGCCCATTATGTGCCTCTGTAACCCTTTCCACTACAGCCTACAAGATGGGTATGGGGTGCATACTAAATGAACTAAACTAAACTTGCTAAGGTTGCAGTAAATAAAGACAGTATTGAACGGAATCTTGAGTTATCAAATGGGCCCCTTAAAAGTGTCATTAGAAGAGAACTGGATGAATTTGAAGAAATTAGAACAGTGCAAACTGGAACTAGCAGGTCCATTGTTTATCACAATGAAATGTGTGAAGTAAAACATGTGTATGGGGCAAGTAACAAAGTCAGCAGACCAACAGACGTTGTCACAACTCGAATAAGACTTGGCTACAAGTATCTCTGGCAGTTTGGCTTGTATAGGGATCTAGATTAGATAAAGTGTAAAGTGTGTGGATAAAGACAAGGACACACAATCGAACACTATATCTGGATTGTAGTAAAATTGAGCCATGTAGAGATAAATCTAAACTCACGTTGTATGATATGGCAACCTATCTTATTGCTAAGGATAAAATACCTGAAATCCTTGCACTGTATCCACATTTCGCTCCCAGTAGATAAACGACATATGAGATTAAGAAACAAGTAGTGTATTGTGAAGACTAATAATAAACAGCAGCTTCCCTATGACTCTGTAGTTATCTATTGCTCAAACAAATGGCCACTGCTTATTTGAAATAAGTGGGGGAATTCTGGGAAGGATAAAAACATTTACGCAGCGCTCCACGAGAGCTGCGCGCGCAGTGAGGGGGGGGGGCGCATATTTAAGCAAACGCATGAGGATGCCCTCCCGGGAGACATCTCCCATCACGCAGGGTGCAGTCGCACCTCCACAGATCTCCAGTATCATCTATTGATACTGGTAATGGCTCAAAAGGGCCACCACTTACGGGCTATTCATGCCCGTGCCACCTTTTGGGTGGCTTAATCTTCATCAATCAATCGATGCCCTCCCTCTGTTACGTTCCTGCCCCAGCCCGCTCCGCTCGAAACATGGTACGGACAAGCTGGCCCACACCCACGCGGTGAAGAAGAAGACAAGGGCGGCGTCAACAAGAGGACAGCGACGAACGGGCGCCAGGACGCAACCGCCCAGGGCAAGGACGAAACCCGCTCGCTTCGCCTCCTCCCTCCACGGAGGCCTCTTTGGGAGGCTCGGACTCGGACGGCGACCACATCCGCAATACACGACCACCCGGCAAGGCCACGGGGGGCGCGGCTGTCCAACCCCCACAACTTTTGGCTGCCGACTGGGCAACGCTGCAGAGGCTCATTGCACAGGCTCGAACCCCCCCCTCAGGCTCGAGGCACCGGCAGACGACGAACCCCGACGGAACAGACGACATGGACGCCCTAACGATGATCCCCCTCGGTGCGCCACCCACGCTCAAGGGCGAGAAGGCATATACGACAAGGCGCCGTCTCAGCTCTTCCAGCTCGTCCTCCAATGGTGAGTACCGCAGAGAGAGCTCGTTCCCCCCTCCCACTAGCCGTTGGTTGGGACAGCCCTGGGGGTCGCGAGGCAACACCGTCACCATGCTAGGCGAGCACGTTCCGCAGGCACTACGAGAGAAAGTCTGGGCAAACAAGTACATCGACTTGCGCGAGCTGCTGGCATATGAACGTGATGCCAGGCCCTCCGAGACACGCCATGCTACTCCCTCTGAGGTCCAATTGTCCACTAAGAACTTGCCGCCTCTAACGCCGGAGCAGTGGGGGCACGGCTTCGACATTTTTGCTTCAATCTACCTGGAGCGACATCCCGCTGAGGGGCGGGCGCTTTTCACCTTTGTCCGCTATGTGAAGTCCATGAAGCGCAACCTCCGCGGCGACTGGATGTGGTACGACGAGGCGTTCAGGTGGGACAAGGAGAGGTCGGGCTGCCCTTGGACTGCACTAAGACTCGACCTGGAGATCCGCTCGGTACAACGTGCAGCGCAGGAGCGAATTCAGGTGGTGCCTCGCGCCGACGCCTCCACAGCTGAACGCTCGCTCTCCAATCCAAGGGCCTACGGACTACCACCGGGATACTGCTACGCTTTCCACGCAACCGGGGCGGGCTGCACCGCCGCCTCCTGCTCCTACAAGTACTACTGCCCGCGCTGCCACAAGCGACACCCAGCCTACTGCCCGTGCCCCCAGGCCCAACCCCGAGTCACCATCGCCAAAGAGAAGCGTTCCCGTCGCCCCCCACAGGACAGGGACAGGAAGGACACATGTCACAACGCCAGTGGACGCAGACGCACTTGATACTTTCCTGGTGTGTTACCCACTCCGGGACTATGTCGTGGGAGGCTTCCGGGGGGGTTTCCTACTCGGTTACGTAGGGGCGAGGACTCCCCTCTCCTCTCGTAACCCCACAGCAACTACGGCCCTGCCACATATAGTGGGCCCCATGCTCGACAAGGAATTGAGACTGGGGCGCATAGCGGGCCCCTTCGAGGTCCCCCCATTTGAGAACTTCAAGTGTTCTCCCATAGCCCTGAGAGAGAAGTCTACGCTGGGCAAATACAGGCTCCTGCACAACCTCAGCTACCCCTATACCTCCGAGAGCGTGAACGCCAACATCCCGCGGGAGTTGACAACAGTGACCTACCAGTCCATCAACGACGCGGTGGCCTTGGTGGTCAGACGCTCACCGGGGGGGCGCACTTGGCGAAGTGCGACATAGCAGAGGCGTTCCGGATCGTCCCGGTCCACCCCAGCGACTACCACCAACTCGGCTTCGCATACGGGGGGCGGTACTACTACGAGAAGATGCTCAGCATGGGGGCTGGACCCTCCTGCAGGATCTTCGAGACGTTCTCCAGCGCCCTGCAATGGATCCTCGCGGAGAAGTTCGGCGTGCGGGATGTCGTGAAGGTGCTGGACGACTTCCTCTTCGTGAGTTCGAACTATAACGAGTGCTTGCGGAACCTGCGGGTCTTCACTGCCCTCTGCGAGCACCTGGGCGTTCCCTTGGCCCCCCACAAGACCGAGGGCCCCTGCCCCTGCCTCACCTTCCTTGGACTTGAAATCGACGCCCGACGGATGGAGACAAGGCTGCCGGACGACAAGAGGACGAAGTACATGGCTGCAGTGGAAGACGCCCCAGGGGCCAAGAGCCTTCCCCTGCGGGACCTGCAGGGGATTATCGGAAAACTGCAATTTGCCATGACGGTCATACGGGGGGACGGCCCTTCCTCCGACGACTCCACCCGCTCACAAAAGGTGTGCAACGTCCCTTACGCCTCTGCCTACTGGACGCGGAGGCGAAGCTCGACTTGGGAGCCTGGCACACTTTCCTCGGTGCATTTAACGGGATAACGGTTTTTCCACCAGATGGTGGATGGGGATGCGCCACGTCCCTCTCGATGTGTGCGGATGCTTCCTCCAAGGGTTACGGACTCACACTCGGAGCGACCTGGTTCAGGGGTACCTGGCCCACGGCCTGGAGCCGGCTCAACATCGCGCTCCTCGAACTCTACCCCTTTTACATGGGGATATCCATCTTTGCACCAGTGTTAGCAAACAAGAGGCTTGTGTGTAGGCCGACAACGCTGCTGTGGTAAATGTGCTACAATCTCTGTCCGCCAGGTGCCCCCTTCTCATGCAACTGGTCCAGCCTCTGGCGGTCCTACTGGTTACCCATAATATTACGCTTCTTCCCTCACACCTCCCGGGCAAGTTAAACGGGGTTTGTGACGCTCTTTCCCGGTTGCAGGTACTGCCGTCCTTGCTCCTGCGGACTCGCAGAGAGGCCAACCGCCGTCCCGCAGCACCTTTTGCCCTGCAACTTCACCCTGAAACTGTAAGGACGCTGCTCGACTCCCTGCAGCCCGCGACCCAGCGCACGTATCAACTTAAGTGGGCGGAGTACGTGGCGTACGTATCGGCCGACAAGAGACGGGAGCGTCCCTTCGAGGCCTCGTCCTCGACCCTGGCGAATTTCCTGCAGTCGCTGCTGTCCCGGGGCTTGGCTTGCCGCTCTCTCAGCGCTTACCTCGCGGCGATCGCCTTCATGTCTAAGCTGCATGGCAGGGAGGACCCTACTCGCCAGTTCCTGGTCACACAACTGCTTAAGGGAGCGCACAATAGGGCTCATCGGCTCCCCGCACGACGATTGCCCGTGACCAGACGACTACTGCATCGACTACTGGGGGCCCTGCGAGGTGTCTGCCGCTCGACTTACGAGAAGACCTGCTACAGAGCGCTCTTCTCCCTCGCCTTCTATGCCTGCCTCCGGCCAGGGGAGGTGACCTACGCGGGGAAGGGGCAACACACGCTACGCTTGGACCAGTTAACTTTATCACGGAAGGGGATCGACATCACGTTTGCCTCCTACAAGCACAGTGCAGGTCGTACCCCCACCTTAAACCTGAGAGCAGACCCCTACAGCAAGTACTGCCCGATCCGTGCCATTGCGAACTACATAGGACGGCGGGGCATGGAACCAGGACCTATATTCCTAGACGAAACGGGCGCCCCGGTCACCAGACAAGATTTCACAAGGGTGCTCCGTGCCGCCGTTCGAGCACTAGGACTGCCTCCAAAGGATTATGCACCGCACTCTTTCAGAATTGGCAGGGCCACGCAGATGTCCAAGGATGGCCTTGCGCTGGCAGCAATCAGAGCAGCCGGCAGGTGGAAAAGTGATGCGTTCCACTCTTATGTCAGGCACGATGTCATTCCACTTCCTAGATAAGTTCTTCTGTGGCCAGCGAGCACCTCGCCCTTTGGGGGGTGGGGGACGGGCTGCGCTGGCCTGCGGAGTGGGGGGGGGGGGTGCTGCGCCGGATCCCCAAGTCTAGGGCTGCCCGCAGCTACTTACCATATGTCAAGTTCACACTTGTAGTGCAAGTTGGGGTTTGCAGACTTTACAAGTAACCTAGGAACTAGCATATCATTACCCCTGAAAATTCCTTCTATCTTTTCAGCCTTATGTGTATTCAGAATTTAATTTTATACATACTGTACTGGCTGTGCCACTCAATTTATAACTCTGGTGTTGTCTTTAATTATATCATTAAGCTGGTTGTGAGTATTGCAGCATTGCTTTGGGTACTTACTTCTTTAGTAACTTGCTTGTCTAACTGGTACTAGGCTGTTATTAATGTGCTACCACCTTTTTCCTTGGCTGCATTTTGCAGTACTGACTTTATATTCAGTCTTGTTATACGACAGCATTTATATTGTGGTACAGCAGTTGTCTTTATACTTTATTCAATAAAATAGGTCCCCCCATCCTGGCTTGTGTTTTTATCCCCGATCAGAATTATGTATTAGTTATAAGACTGTAACGTACGGTTATGTTACGTTATTGAGTAGATTAGATACACGGTGTTTAGTGGGTTTTCATATTTATTTAGTAGTCCTGGATACAGCAGTGTCGTGGACGTTGAGACGGAGCTTGGAGCAGAGCGAGGCCAGAGTCGCGGAGCTCTATGTGGGAGAGCGTTGTAGCTGGATGCGGTCCTAGTCTGCTGCCTGTTCTGTGTCAAAGCTGTAGCGTCTTGTAGACGATTAGAACTGCCTTCGCCGAGTGCTACATTCTTGACTGGAAATTGTACTGTTTGCTATAATTCCTTATATTGCTTGCTTGTATAGTGATTACACCTCAGCGCCCTCCAACAAGATGAGAAGAGTATTACCTGTAATTGGGGAAAGGATTGTAGCTTCTGTAATTAGTGCTAATTAGTTATGCTATTAAGATAATGAGATAATGGAGCGAGTATAAGTTTACTCGCTACAAGACCTACCATTAATGTATAATGACTTACTGTAAATATATAGCTCTTGAAATAGAGCATTCTCTGTAAGTAGCCGACATTGTAAGTGAAAGGTGTGAAGGATAGATGAAATTGTTTATGTAACAATCTCCGTTGAGGTCTGATAAAGACCTTTTGTGCCTTCTGTAATACGTTTTGCGCTACCGCTCACAGGATGAGTATGGGGTGCACAATTAACTAGCCGCCTCCGGCGGCAACAATCAATCAATCCTCTAAGGATTCTGGAAGCTTACCTGTTGCAATAATCAGTTTTTACGAATAGCTCGCATGCACTCTTGAGTAGGATTGGAGTTCTTCGCTATTTCGCTCCCTTTAACACAAGGAAATCACAATAGTGTGTATATATTATATCGACTAGAAGTCTTGTCTCTGAATTGCTGGTTCTCATTTCCAAAAACGTGAACAGGTTTGTGATGCAAGATTTATTTTTAACAAAACCGTGTTGCATTGATTTTACTAGCTTGTTCAAGCTGAGATGGTGAATGATGTATTAATTTACAAAAAAAGCCTTCAGAACTTTAGCCCCTGCTATTGCATTGCTCTTCAACAAGTCACTTGAACTCCAAACCTTTCCAGATATTCTAAAAAAGCGAGAGTAACCCCGGTACGCAAATGTGGTGATCTCACAGATGTTAACAACTACAGACCTATATCAATCCTGCCTAACTTGTCAAAGGTATTTGAAAAACTAATCTACAAGCAGCTTTACTCTTATCTAGCCAACACAATATACTTAGCTCTTGCCAATATGGCTTCAGACCCAAAAAAAGCACTAACGATGCACTTATTAGTATGATTAACTTGATTCATGCAGCTCTTGATAAAAATGAGTTCCCTGTTGGGTTATTTGTGGATCTGCGTAAGGCTTTTGACACTGTCAACCACCAAAACCTTCTTCTTAAATTACATCATTATGGAGTCAGAGGACACTCCTGCAATACCTCAAATCCTACCTGATGGGATTGAGTACTACAGATATTGGAGGTAGCATGTTTGGAGCAGATGCTCTTTTGTTTATGATCTTGTTAATAATATTTCATGTACCGGATAATTGTTTTGTTGTTGTTACTGGCAGAGAATAAAACCATGTGGACGAAGATTGTTTGTCTGACCACAATTACTACAGTGGCGACGAGGATTAAACATCTCCGGCAGAGAGCCTGGGTAAGAGACGTGGTGTGAGAATCAAGAGAGAGCAGGGTACGTCGTGTGGACGAGTGGACGCTTCGCATACACGTTGAGTGTGCTACCACCGTGACAATGACTACGCCGTTCATGTCAATACAGCCGTTTAACAATGCCAAGATCTCGTTGGACCTGTGGCTCAGCCTGCTGGAAGCAAACTTTCAGTGCCGGGAGATTAAGGAGGACGCCAACAAGAAAGCGTTACTCTTAGTTTCACTGGGCTCTGAAGCATATAGTGTTCTCGGAAATTTGTGTGCACCGGAGCTACCACACACGAGACCTATGTAGACCTGATTGCTCTGCTTAAACGTCAGTATGTGGTGAAACCATCATATCACAGGAGTCTGATGGATTTCCAGAAGAGGACGAAAAAGCAGCAGGAATCAGTACAGGATTTATTTGCGAATTGAAGGCTTTGGCTAACCACTGCCACTTCGGAGCACAGTTGGACGGCAGGGTAGGGACCAGTTGTTCATGGCAGTGGAAAAGGAGAATTATTTCCCTAACCTGGTGGCAGAAAATTGGATCTACAATCGATAACTTCATGGACAGTGCTCGAGAAGATATTGAACCTGGAAAGGGCTTTTGGAAGTAAGACTTCTACTCAGGAAATTATGGTCGTACAGGGCCAGACCAGATGTAAACACTGTGGATACAGTCACATAAGTAGCAAGTGCAAGTTTCGTGCATATATATGCAACTTTTGTAACAAGGAGGGACACTTGCAGAGAGTGTGTAGGGAATTCTGAACAGGAACAACAAGGCCTGGGAGAGGAGACGACCAGGTAATGCAGGAAGAAGAGGTAGTGGTACTGTAGTCAAGGCGGTAGAGGAAGGTAAACCGTCTGAAGAAGCTGCAGGTGAGGAAAACCGACTATATTCGGTGAAAGAAAAGGTATGTTCAGTGAAGTCACAAGTGGTGAATTTGTAATTAATGGGAAGTTAGTTCCCTTGGAACTGGACACTGGTGCGCAGCAGTGTCAACATTGTCTAGAGATTGGGCAGATACCTTGCAATTGAATGTAAAACCAGGTAAAAAATCTTTAAGTGCTTATGATAATGTACCGATTAAGGTCTATGGCAAGGTGTCGGCAAAAGTAGGTTATAATGGAAAAGAAATTGTCCAGGATTTTTATGTAGTGGATTCACATAATCCTAGCCTATGTGGTAAGGATCTCATGGAAAAAGTGGGAATTTTCTTGGCGGGCCTAGATGAATTGTCGATAGTTAAAACAATTAAAAGTGCCGAACAAATGTTAGATAAATATTCAGTGGAGGCAGATAAGCCAATTAATAGCATGGTTGCAAAAATTCACCTGAAAAGTGGGGCTTCACCTAATTTTTTCAAGGCAAGAACAGTGCCGTTTCATTACAAGCAATTGGTAGAATCAGCCCCTGGAAAAGCATGTGGCAGAAGCATCTTAGAGCCAATTACACATAGTGAGTGGGCAGCCCCAATTGTACCAGTGTTGAAGGCAGATCGGAAATCCTTGAGAATCTGTGCAGACTTCAAGGAACTGAACAACCGCATACACTGTGAGAAGTACCCTTTACCTAAGATAGATGAGTTGGTCAGTGGTCTGCAAGGGGAGCAATTTTTCTAAGATTCTCCAGACACAAAGCAGAACGCTTTGAAAGAGACCAATGTCGTCTATGCCTTCAAATGCCCACTTGGGGACTGTAAGCCCCAAAGAACTCAAATATAGGCAAGACAACAACATCTCTTTCCAGGCGATTAACGATGCATAAGCAACAGGCTCTATCAAGGAACATATAATCTCTTCCCACAACCAAACCATCACCAGAGAAATCTTAACAAACAACACAGAAATCATTGATAGATACAGCGCAACAGGCGGCCTCACATGACTGCGAGGCACTACACATCAAGAAGTCAACACCAGCAATCAACAGCCAATTAACGCACAACTATATTCTACCCACTTCAAGACTCCGCTCCAATATAGAAACATCAAGAAATATGGGCCAATAGGCCTTCTGCAGTTACAGATCTATTCTTCCCTTTAGCTTATACCCATTGTTTCGTGTTCTGTGTTTGTTCTCACCTCACCCCAAACCATTGTAACATGTCACCTCACCCAAATGCAGGTATAAAAAAGAAAAGCTGTTTAAACTCTGTTCAGTGTGTGTAACTAAAGTCTTTGAAAATGTAATAAGTTTACGAAACGCGCTCAAGTGTCGCGTCAGACTAAGAAATAAAAGAATGAATTTTGGAGAATTGATTTTTCATTTACCGTCATCAGTAAAAACAAACATAAGGAAAATTGAGAAAATTCGTGTTAGAATTATTAATCTTACTTTTTCGGTCATATTTAATAACATATATATATACATAATATATATATATATATATATATATATATATATATATATATATATATATATATATATATATATATATATATATATATATAAACTTGACACTCACACCCACCAGGAGACTCGAACCCTGGCCTTAAATATGACAGGTACGCACTTGTATCCACTACACCATACTCAGAGCCCTAAAAGAGGTGGGAATTCTGGGGTATTTAACTCCCAGACATCCCATCCTCTCCAGGCAATAAGACAGTGAGGGATCACTCATGTTATCCATCAAGCCCTGTTATATGGGAGAACATGGTGCCCATGCTTAATGCATTGACTTGCTTTGCACCGCACGACCTCGTCAGAGATATTCTACCTGAAACCTGAGGGATTCAGCAGGAATACAAGATCCTGCTTTCACTGAATGCTCAAATAAGTGGGATGATGTTGCAGCCCCAGCACCCATTATAGAGCCAACAAAAAAACAAACAGTCCGCTGGGACCACCCACTAATGGAAAAAGTAAATGATGCCATACTCAGCGCCGCAACATCAGACAAGGAGAAAGCCCGCCTCAGAGCAGTGCCTGCCCCCATGCAGGAGACTTCCTCC
>WNGS01165339.1:21624149-21636514 GCA_020271785.1 Procambarus virginalis | reverse complement strand
TGGCAGTACCCATGTCGGCAATGGGCACACGTCTAGATCCAGAATCCCTACGTGTAGCAGTGGCCCTCTGCTTTGGTGCCCCAATTCACACTGAATACAAGTGCATTTGCAACAGGGTGGAAGCAGACCAGTATGGACTGGATGGGTTGCATTGTGGAAGCACAAAGGGCTGGCATGCACGACACAACAAGGTCAATGACATCATCAAGAGAAGCCTCGTCTCAGCTCGGTGCCCAGCGGAGAGAGAGCCTCGCATCCTAGGGGACCAACACCCAAATGACCCCGCACTTCGCCCTGATGGTATCACTATATACCCTTGGAAAACGGGTAAACTGTTGGTGTGGGACTACACATGTGTATCCACTCTGGCTGACACCTATGCACACTTCGGTGCTGATCAAGCAGGTGGGGCGGCCAACCACAGGGAAACAGCAAAATCACTTAAGTACAGGCGACTGGAAGGTCAATACGCCTTTGTTCCCATAGCGTCCAAGATGCATGGCCCCTGGGGTAAGATTGCCCTGGGATTTCTCAAGGAATTGGGCTCCAAGCTCACTGACGTCACCAGAGACCCAAGGGCTTCCAGTTTTTTGTTTCAGTGCCTCAGTGTGGCGATCCAGAGGGGAAATGCCTGCTGTGTCCTTGGTTCCTGTCCAAAAGCGGAGGAGCTTCAAGAGATCCATAACCTTTAGGCACTTTTTGCATTAACCAATGTACATCTTGTAACCTTTAAACACGCAATAAAGCACAAAAATAACAGCATTGAATGTAATGAAACGCCATTTTCTGGGTGAGTCCCGGAGGCTCCACGGAGCTTCCTAGGCTGATATGCTAATGTCAGACTTTGGCATCAGTCATGTGTATGGAGTTCTTATGGGCCTACTGGGAACCACGAGCCAGAACCTGGCTCCTCTAGAGAGGCAAGGGGAGCAATGGCCTATAGAAACCCCTGGTTAGTTGGAAGCATTCCATGTCTGCCATCGACTGGGTTAGGCACCCAGAAAGGTAGGCATCCCAAAACAAACCCCTATTCTGGTGAAAATTGCAACCAGAAGCCGAACAAGTGGATAGAACTCCTCAAACAAAAATGAGCAAACTAGTATGACGTCACCCGGTGTCGCGCCGCTGTCTGCATAGCGACCTACTGCGCCGGTGATCTACACCCCAGTTCTGAGGCTGGATGTTAAAACACGTGAAAAAAAACGCCGACCGGAGGGAGGTAGGGTTGGGTAGGGAGGGATGCCGGGGAGCCTCGGGACTCACCCAGAAAATGGCATTTCATTACATTCAAAGCTAGTTTTCTGGGGGGGGGGGGAACCCCTACAGATCTCCGGAGCTAACTACCCACAGAGGAAAAGAATAGGGACTTACCCGGGAGGTGGTTGCTGCTCACTCCTCAACCCCGAAGCCGAGACAACTGGCTGCATCCGCCGACCCAAAGCAACACAGGCCCGACTGGGCCCAGGAATGTGCACTAGGTAATGAGCAGCCAGGACCCTGTTCAACCACCAAAATCCCCGCGCCCGAATGTCGGCCCAGGACATACTGCCAAAGACAGTGGCAAGAGCCGCGAACTTGCGGACGTCATGGGCACGGGGATAGACCGCAGGCTGGCTAGTCTTAATAACCCTGCGGACGGCCTGGTAGACCCGCACCCTCGAACAGGGAAGAAGGGAAACCGGATCAACCCAAAGTGTGTCCACGGACACAGAAGCTGTGGCGTGCAAATAAAGGTGGAGAGGTGCAACCGGACACAAAACATGATGCACCCCTGGCCTAACCAACCATGCATCAACAACCCAGGGACCCCTGAGTTGTTGATGCTTGATGTCCGGAAAGCAGCAGTCTCATTCTTCGCCAGAAAAGAAGAAGACTGCAGACGAACAAACTGATCACCCCGACCAAAGGAGCAGAAACCTCTGCGTCGGAGGAGAGCATGAAGCTCACCTACCCGACCCCCAGAGGCCAATGCCAACAGGAAAAGAGCCTTTGAAAAACAATCTGGAACCGAAGGGGCCACAACAAAATGAGGAGAAGAAAGAAAAGAGAGCACTCTGTCCAATGATTAGGATGGCTCAGGCAGCGCATGAGCAGGCCTGAGGTGAAACAATGTCCGAGACAGCTTGGGAAACAACGCAGACGTGACATCAATACCGAAAGCAAGCTGAAGAGGCTCCTCCAGCGCTGTACGATATGAGGCGACAGTGTTATGCATAAGGAGACGGTCCTGGAACAACCAAGAGAGAAAGGACAACACCACCCGAACAGAAAGCGAAGTACAACGACGAAGACGTAAGAAGAACTGGAAGGACCGCCAGGAAACTTCATACTGCCGCCGAGATGAAGCCCGCAGGTGAGACACTAATAAGGAAGCCACCTGATCACCATAGAGATGGTGATCAGGTGGCTTCCTGATCCCGAACCTGACACCAGTGGCCTACCACGATGAGAGCAACCCCGAGCCTTGGCACGACCCTTCCGGGAAGGCCCACCACAGGACCCCCCGGAGAACCAGCAAGTCCGACATAGGACGGCAAGAAGCCGAAGCGGCCTGAATATACTGCGCAACGGCGGAAGGCTCAAACAAGAGAGGGCAAAAAGGGGAAGACATCCTAAGAGCCAAGGCCCAAGTAGATTCCACAGAGGAGGCAAGCACCATCTGCTGACATGCGAGCCGGGAGGCATAAAACAGAGCCACCGCATCCCGCAAGATCGACGCGAAAAGCTTCAGCAAGGCAGGCGATGAGCGAGCTGCCAAGGTTAAGGCGCCAGACCCAGGAACAGCCCCAAGTGCCCCCACATGAGCCAGTCGGAAGACAGCTCCAAGAGGGAAAAGAAGCGCAAGGCCGCAACCAAAAGGCCCTGAGCGCGCAAGTCCTCTGCCACCTGCGCCGCCGAAAAAGAGGGAACCTGCACATGGAGCTGAACGGCACCAACATCCCAGGGAAGGGCAGGAGCAAACAAGCACTCATTGAGGTGCTCAAGGTCACCCCCCAGGAAAACTTGAAGCACCGTCGAAGCCTCCCGCCACTCAAGCGTGTGGGAATGGCAGGAGTGCCAAGCCTCCAAGGCAAAGATCGGACAGTCCGCCAGCCAGGATGACTCCGGAACATTGTAACGAGCCAGAAAGGGAATGAAATCCCAAACTTGAAACCCGAGGGATCCATTGCCGAGGCAAAATCCGGGTCACGCAGGAGGTTCGCTGCAAGGGCCGCCTGCACTGCAGCAGATTGGATGCGATAAGCCGAAAACCTCTGGAAAGACGGAACCGAAGCACCTGGGGGAACAGAACCGAACCAGGGGAGGGGCAGACACCAAATCCAACTCGTATGCAGAGGGGAAAAGAAAACCCCACTCCTTGTAACAGTAAGCTCCGCTCAGAGGGTAGTGTCACGCAAATCCCCTGCATAGCAGTAGAACTGCCTTTTCCCTTCACCTTCAATGCCTCTGCATTGGAAGTCTACATCTACATTAGCCCAGATGAGTCATCAGTCCTGCCACCTCTCCATACCCACCAGGGCCTGGCATGGCCTGGTATGACTCAGAAGCAAGCTGGGCGCCTCTGCTAACCGGTAGTTTGCCGCCACAAACAAGCAGTTAGCCACTTTCAACTGGCAGTGGTGCAGCTCAACACAAAGGCACAGCCAGCCACAAACGAGCAGTTTGCTAGTTAACCAGATGTCCACCTTGTGTTGACACTGGACGAGTCATCACCGCCGGACTATATAAAGGGCGCTGCCTTCCTGGAGAGTATGGGCTCACCATAGCCCGTGCTGCTTGGAACTTTTTGTTCCAGGTAGCGAATCTTAAACAACAACAACAACAACCTGGAGAGCCAGTCTCTCCCTTAGTGCTCTAGGATCACCTTCGTGTCTCTCACCCGTCGTCTGCCTTCAGCCAACATCGTGTGACTGATGCCATGGTGGTATGGTATCTGTCTTCAGTACACCAGTATATATTTATGATTTGTATTCATTGTTTATAGTTTATTTTTGTATTAATATCATATCAACTTGTTCACCTTTGCATTACATGATAGCCACATACTTTCAGGGGCATTTATGTTCATTAATATTTCAGTAAATTGTTTAATTGTTTATTTTATGATTTTCATTTGTTTCCACCTGCGACTTACACACTGCAAAGCCAATAGCAGCTTTTTTTATATTTGTGTGAGGGAGAGCCATACCATCTTGGTTCAGTATAGCTGCGATACCACAACACATCACATAAATTTGGGGACCTGTCCTAGGAGCTGTCACAGGAGCTGTTCTAGGAGCTGGTCTGAGGAGCTGTTCCTAGTAACCCTTGCTTAATGTTGTGTTTAGTTGTTGTACTTGGCTTTTAAACTTTGCATTTTTTCAGAATTCCTTTTGAGATTTACATACTGGTAACTAAACACATCTACTTTACAGGTGTAGCAATTTGTGATCTGTTTATTAGATTGACTTTGATTACGTGATGTTTTATGCGCAAA
This sequence comes from Procambarus virginalis, assembly GCA_020271785.1. Taxonomy (NCBI): domain Eukaryota; kingdom Metazoa; phylum Arthropoda; class Malacostraca; order Decapoda; family Cambaridae; genus Procambarus; species Procambarus virginalis. Next base: position 21,632,037 of record WNGS01165339.1, on the reverse strand, counting down.
TTCATGCTCGTAATGGTTAGTCTTCTAAGCTATTGCTATATCTTTTGTCCACATTGATTTTGTCCCAACAGAGAGGACTCACTCAGGCAGATCACCCCCTCGGGTACTTATCTGGTACTTTGATTTGTCTTTGAACTATTATGTTCCACTTTGTATTACGAACTTAGGAGGAAGTATTGGACTAGAGATCCTTTCGCATCAAGAACCGTGTTATACATTCGGGACGTGTATAGCCGTTCTCGTCACAGTGGTGACACTCCCTGCACTCCTAAGCCTTCATTCAAAGTTCATGATTAACTGCTCAGGTAGGGAGTTTACTATTCTTTTACAGAGCACAAGGAATGGTAACTCTGCAGTTAATTATCTAGAATCCAGTAGGGCAACTCTTGCCCTTATCCTCATTAGAATACAGGGTACAGACATCCCTACATCTTGCTTATATTTTACTACCTCGAAACATTCATTTATATTGTTTCTCCAAGTCCTTACTAAAGTCAAAGACTTAGTTTTATTTCAGGTTTTCATATATAATACAGTAATTTATCTTGTAAATTTATTGTTGCCTTACAGGATAGTTACTTACGTACAGTGTTGCCAGTTATATAACAACCATTCTCGTGCATATTGCCACATCACTTACAAGGTAGTCTAGTAATCCTCACTTATTGGTTCGCCTACAGGGTACTCGCATTTTTCTTCCATTTATATTTTGCATTTTTATAATATTCAATATGTTTAGGTTAGCAGCATTTCGTGCTAACCCTGAGGAGCAGCTTCAAACATTAATTCGTGCTACAAGAGCAGAATTAATCATCCTTACTACTGAATACCACATCACTCCTCCCCATGGGGTCACCAAAGCTGAGCTTCATAATCTGATTATTGACCATCTTGCAGACAATGATCTTATTACTCCAGAGCAGCAGGATCAACATAGAGTTGCTGATAAAACCACACTCTCACACATGAAACTAAAAATCGAGTTAGCACAACTAGAAGCTGCTGCCGATGAACGCAAACAGGAGATGAGACGACAAGAGGCTGAATTAGCCCATGAACGTGAACGAGAACAACGCCAGTTACAACAACAAGAAGCTGAAATACAATGTGCTCGTGAACAAGAACAATTCCGGCTCTACGAAAAGAACTGAATTAAAACGTGCACGTGAACAAGAATGACTCCAGATCCTGCAACAAGAAGCTGAACTCCAACGTCAACGTCAGTAACAAGAAGCTGAACTGCAACGTCGAAGAGAAGTAGAACAACTGCAAAGCCTAGTGCAAGAGCTTCAACTCAAGAGACAACAAGAGGAGGATGGAGTTGGCATCACATTACTCGCTTAGAACAAGGTAGATCAGACACCGCTCTCGAGTTCCAACGCCAGGAGTTAGAACTTGAAAGTACCCCACCTCTCTCAGTGCCGTGAAGCAGAAGCCAACTTACTGGTATGTTTTAAGCCTACAGATTGTATTAAAATGATGCCGCCTTTTGTAGAGGGAGAAGTAGATTCATTTTTTGTGTCATTCGAGGCCTTGGCCACCCAGTTACAATGGCCTAGGAATCAATAGTCTATACTTCTCAGGTCACACCTTACAGGAAGAGCTGCCTTAACCCTCAGTACTCTTGCAAACAAGACTGACTACGATGTACTCAAGCAAGCAGTCCTTGATGCCTATCTACTTTCCACTGAGAGCTACCGACGACGCTTCAGCGACTATATAAAAACTCAGGCTCAAACCTACATGGAGTATGTGCAGACCAAAACCAGGTATTTTTTAAAATGGTTAATATCAGCTCAGGTGACCACATTCCAAGAACTTATCAATTTAATATTAATGGAAGAGTTTACCCACAGAGTATCAAACCCCATACGTCTATATCTTGCAGATAAGGGAGAGACGAACCTCAGTAAATGTGCACAGTTAGCTGATACTTACAATTTAATTAAAAAATCTTATGACTCAGGTTACAGTAAACCATCTTGGTCCAGTCAAGCTTCACCTAAAGTAAGTCGTAAAGACACTAACTATGCACTTTACTGTTGTTACTGTAAAACATATGGACACCTCATTGACCAGTGTCCAAATCCTAAGTGTAAAACCACTAGTCCAGTTTCACCTAAGCCAAAGCATCCACCCACTAAGCCTACCAAGCCTGTACTACATGTAAATGTTCCTGTTAGTGATCTTGCTTTATTTGACAGACATGTGTATCCAGGAACTGTCAGCCAATGGTGAAGATTTCGATGGTAAGAGCACAATACACATCTTGAGGGACACAGCTTTGCTGCAGTCTATTCTACTAAAAGCTGCTGCACCTCAAGTCACCTACACTGGAGAAACCGTCCTGATCACTGACCTCACTGCAACTACACCATACCCACTCGCCACAGTCTACCTGGAGTGTCCATTCATTCGTGAAAAGGTCCAAGTTGCTATTCGGGAAAAACCTTTCCCCATTCCAGGAATTCAACTTCTCCTGGGCAACGAATTAGCCAAGCAGCAAGATTCCACCAATTTGATCATCTGCGACAAAGCCCAGGTATGTGACTCAGCCACGGAAGAAGATCCCGCTATGACTTTTGCAGCAGCAGAAGAGGTAACCATGACAGAAGAATCAGCAGACATCTCCCAGCCTGTTCTAGTGACTACCCATGCTCAAGCCGCTCAACCACAAGTAGCAGCAGCTGTCCCTCAAGACGTGCAAGGCCTCCCTCCTAATCTCAACCAGTTGGAGTTCCATAAGTTACAACAAGCAGATTTGTCACTAACCCCTCTTTTCTATCAAGCACAGATTAAGACCAATGCCATTCCGGGATTTTATATAGACACTAATCAATTATTGCATCGTAGATACAGACCCTAAGCTTAAGGCGGAGGATGATTGGGCTGACATGAATCAACTAGTGGTTCCAACATCATTAAGAAAAGATATCATATCTTTAGCTCATGACCCAATGTCTCATTATAGGATCCATAAAACTTGTAATGCCCTTTTACAGGACTTCTTTTGGCCAGGCATGGCACGAGACGTCAAGATCTATGTTACCAATTGTCATACCTGCCAAATGACAGGAAAACCAAATGTAGGTATTCCCAAAGCACCACTTATCCCTATTTCTATGCCTTCTGAACCTTTTACCAGGTTAGTAATCGACTGCGTTGGGCCCTTACCAAAAACCCACGCAGGCAACATGTACATCATCACTATAATGTGTCCTACAACCAGGTTCCCAATAGCAGTTCCCGTTAAGAATATTACGGCTGCTACAGTTGTCAAGCACCTGTTGAAGATCTTCACTCAGTATGGTTTCCCAAAGGAGATACAAAGACAAAGTGACTGTGGAACTAATTTCACCAGTGAGTTGTTTAACCCCTGCACTGCTCACCCATTTTCAGCAAAAACGTCTTGATGCAATTGTCAAAGAAATATTTTTGTTGTTTTTATAAATATTCAGGTAAAATTAAAGTCAAAATGTTTCCAAAGTCAACTATTTCCATTTCAAAACACAAAGAGTAATGAAAACATTAAAAAACATTAAAATAAAGCCTATTTAAAAAACAAAAAGCACGACTCTCAGAGCGCCTAAAGGCGCTTTGTGCAGTGCAGTGGTTAAGAAAACCCTTCAGGAATTTAACATCACCCAAGTCTTGTCCAGTCCATATCATCCTGCTTCACAGGGATCTCTGGAACGTAGCCATCAAACCATTAAGTCTTTGTTAAATCAATTTTGTATCGATACTGAGAAGGATTGGGATAAGCAATTAGATCTCCTTATGTGTATTTTCAGAAGTCTTATTAATGAGTCTCTTGGAATATCTCCTTATGAGATGCTCTATGGTCGTAAGTGCCGTGGTCCTCTGAAAGCTTTTAAAGATTCCTTGATGTCAACCACCTTCAGTGATTCCCTTAATATGCCTCAGTTTCTTAAAAACTTGAGACATAAACTTGAACAATTACATAAGTTTGCTAGCGTTAATTTACTGACTTCCCAACACAAGATGAAAGCACACTTTGACAAGAACACTAAGGTAAGAAAGTTTAATGTAGGAAACTTCGTTCTAGCCTATTTTCCTATTCCAGCCTCTCCATTTAAAATTAAATTTTCAGGACCTTATCACATCAAAGAATGCAAGAACAACAACTACATTCTAGAGACTCCAGACCGGCGTCGCAAGACACAACTGTGTCGCGTCAACCTGCTCAAGAGTTATCAAGGTAATCCACCACCAGTGTTATTATCTGTATCTGCTTTTACCGAGAGGTATCCCAACAGTGATACATACCATGCTACCTCTTCATCCGATGGTAAAAATAACATCGAGACCATGAAGTTTAACAGTGAGATCTTAAAAGATCTTCCCAAATACCTAGAACATTCTAACAATAGTGCTCCTATGATTAAACTGCTTTCTACCCATAAAAAACTGTTTCAAGACACAAGAGGTAAGAGGTATATATATTACAAGAGGTATATTTCCCTTGATCAGGGAAGCAAAATCAGATAGGAAATTTTTGGGGAAATAATTCTTTCTTTCTACACCATGGGAGGGTCTCATGCAGTATTGGGGTTAAGACTGAATACATGTAATTTTTACAGAAGTATAAATTCAAATAATATACAGTAAAAGGTAATGAACATGAAGCCAGAGTACTGCAGTGAGTGCCTTCATTCAGATTAACTTACATCTTCTCAATTCTACTCACCTTCAGACCATCTTAATAATGCTGCGAGTTACTGAGAACACCGAGTTCATAACCACTTTGTATTTTTCCATTCCTACGAAGATATTTTGCTTGTATAAATGGTGAGGTACATTGAATGATACACATTATGCTGATTTCTGTAAGGAAAAGTTACAAAAATTTATACAAATACAGGTATTAAGAATATATAGTGTACAGGATATTTTTTAAAGCTGGGAACATACATACTTTAGGAATCCCAATTTCAAATGCATGAATAGTTACGTGTGCATAGTTTGTCTGCTGCTAAACGTTTTAAACTAGATGTCAAGTGATCGAGGAATGAAGTTTACTGGAAAATTGTAACAATTTGGCAGTCTGGCCTCTCTGCATCTTCCCAACCATAGAGTTCCTGGCTTCTTGGATCACTCATTCTCCGCTCAGTGATGCAAAAGATGTTTACAATCATTTAACGTTTTTCTATGTTATTGTTAGGTTATAAATATAAATTATTGTCAAAATGCTCAGAAATAAATTCTCTAGAGAACAGAAGCAAAACAAAAGTGTATTTACAGTAGATTATGCACAACAGTGATGAATATACTAATGTTTATGAATAGCAATCAGATTATGCTATTAAACATAATCAGAATGTTTTCAGAGTACTGATGACACATTTTAGCATCAATGGAATCTTCAATATAATGACTTAAAAATATCGAATTTAAAGCAAAGTTTGACAGAATTCTAATATCAAATAAGGTCATCAAACAAATTAAAACGGCAAGTTCTTCCTGCATCGAGTGCAGTTTGTTAGTGCAGTTTATGACTAATGTTAGAGATCTGCAGGTAACAGTATCACCTTATTCAACTATAGAGTGCAGTAGTGCATGGAAATCATGTTGCCCACATACTTTACAAAACTGTGTATGATAAAGGCCACTGATGTCAGTGTATCCTACACGTGTAATATCTGTACCCAAGCTCAGTGTTGTAGAAATTAGGTTTTCTGGGGGGAGCCCCGTCGTCTCCCCGGAGCTATCCCAGGCTGATATGCTAATTTCAGACTTTGGCATCATCATGTGTATGGAGTTCTTAGGCCTACCGAGACCACGGCCAGAACCGGGCCCCCTCAGAGAGGCACGGGGAGCAATGGCCTATAGAAGCCCCCGTGTGGTTGGAAGCATTCTATGTCTGCCATCGACCGGGACAGGCACCCAGAAAGGTAAGCGCCCCAAAACAAACCCCTATTCTGGTTAAAATTGCTACCAAAATCCGAACTAGTGGATAGAACTCCCAAACAGAAAACAAGCAAACTAGTGTGACGTCACACGTCCCCACCGCGCCGCTGTCTGCGCAGCTCCCCCCCTCCCCGGGAGGGGGAGGTGGAGCCCCAGACCTCCCACGCGGCTATCCACCCCAGTTCTTCGGCTGATGCTATAGGCACCGGTTATGTGCTCCGGCTCCAGTGGTGTTTCAGCACTGCACCTAGAGTGTGGTGTCTGTTTTTCTAGGTGGTGGCGCGCCGGGAGTGATTCTCCAGTACTCGGGCTGCATGCGCCTAGGGTTCCCTTCCCTAGGCCCTGTAAGTACTGCCCTTGGGACTTGGGGCCACCTTCCACAAGTTCCTTGGGGTCTGCCCCTGCTAGGCCGTTTACTGCTTGGTTTTCGGCCGCTCTTTGTGTGCTCGGGTGTTCTGTCTCCCTTGTTCGCCTTAGAGTAAGGGGCAGTTTTTGCACTGGTGGGCGCAGGGTACTGTGCAGCTTGTCTTTTCCCAATCATAGCGGCCGGCTCTGTTCCGCTTGGGTACGCTGTCCTCTTGCGGTTTTCTTTTTCTTTTTGTTTATCTACCTGGTGGGGGGTCTGCCTTCGTTCTTGCCCCTGGTGTCCCTTGTGTTCTGAGTTTTCTGGTGGTACCCCTGCTAGGTCCCCGTGAGTGTACACGTCCCGGGGGTTCAGCTCTTAGAAGTTGTTTGGTAGTTTTGGGGCCGGTTAGCATACCCTGCCTGGGATTACCTGAGCGCGAGTCCTCTTAAAGTAAACGCTCGGACCTGGGAACCCCTGGGGGCGCGTGGGTCCGATGGATGTGACCCCAGAGCCCCCCCCTCGCTTCCAGCGAGTTTGAGGGTTGCTCACCCCTTCTCTGGGTGACTCTCTGTTTTTGCCTCCGTCTGCTGCCTGTGGGGTCGGTGACCCCTTCGACCTGGAGCCCTGCGAGTTTGTGCTCGTTATGGCTCGCTTTGCTTGCTTTCGGTCTTGCTTCTACACCGCTTAGTAAGCTGTCTTGTGCTTCGTTTCCCCTCCGGCCTGTTCGTGCGCCGCTTGCACCATCCTGTTTCTGGTCAGCGTGCTCTGTCTTCTCCTCGTTGGTAGTGCCTCTTCGGTTCCGTTTTGTTTTTCGTCGGCTCTTTTCCTTTGGGCATTTGCCTCTGGGGGTCGGGTCGCTGTGTTTTCCTGCTCCTTTGGTTTTAGCGTTTTGGTTGTTTGGGTGGTGTCCGCCTCCGGTTCCGTCCCTTTGATCTTCCTCTGTGGGTAGTTAGCTCCGGGGAGCCGACGGGGCTCCCCCCAGAAAACCAGCGTTGAATGTAATGAAACGCCATTTTCTGGGTGAGTCCCGGAGGCTCCCCGGCAACCCTCCCTCCCTCCGGTCGGCGGTTTTTCGCGTGTCTTGACATCCAGCCTCAGAACTGATGGGTGGATAGCCGGCGTGGGGTCTGGGGCTCCACCTTCCCCCTCCCGGGGAGGGGGGAGCTGCGCAGACAGCGGCGGTGACGTGTGACGTCACACTAGTTTGCTTGTTTTTCTGTTTGGGAGTTCTATCCACTAGTTCGGATTTTGGTAGCAATTTTAACCAGAATAGTTTTGTTTTGGGCGCTTACCTTTCTGGGTGCCTGTCCCGGTCGATGGCAGACATAGAATGCTTCCAACCACACGGGGGCTTCTATAGGCCATTGCTCCCCCGTGCCTCTCTGAGGGGGCCCGGTTCTGGCCGTGGTCTCCGGTAGGCCTAAGAACTCCATACACATGACTGATGCCAAAGTCTGAAATTAGACATATCAGCCTGGGATAGCTCCGGGGACCTCCGGACTCACCCAGAAAATGGCGTGTCATTACATTCAACGCTGGTTTTTTGTCCTGCAGTGCTCATAAATTAAACTGCTCAGTTAATATGCCATACTAACCATCTACATGATTTTAATA
>WNGS01165339.1:21500827-21529672 GCA_020271785.1 Procambarus virginalis | reverse complement strand
AGTTACCTTGAGGTTTACCTTGAGGTGCTTCCGGGGCTTAGCGTCCCCGCGGCCCGGTCGTCGACCAGGCCTCCTGGTTGCTGGACTGATCAACCAGCTGTTGGACGCGGCTGCTCGCAGCCTGACGTATGAGTCACAGCCTGGTTGATCAGGTATCCTTTGAGGTGCTTATCCAGTTCTCTCTTGAACACTGTGAGGGATTGCCATTTATGTCCCTTATGTGTAGCGGAAGCGTGTTGAACAGTCTCGGCCCCTGATGTTGATAGAGTTCTCTCTCAGAGTACCAGTTGCACCTCTGCTTTTCAACGGGGGTATTCTGCACATCCTGCCATGTCTTCTGGTCTCATGTGATTTTATTTCTGTGTGCAGGTTTGGGACCAGCCCCTCTAATATTTCCACGTGTAAATTATTATGTATCTCTCCCGCCTGCGCTCAAGGGAATACAGATTTAGGCTCTTTAGTCGGTCCCAATAGTTTAGATGTTTTACTGAGTGGATTCTAGCAGTAAAGGATCTCTGCACACTCTCCAGGTCAGCAATTTCTCCAGCTGTGAAGGGGCTGTCATTGTGCAGCAGTACTCCACTCTAGAGAGCACACGTTTTAAAAGTGTCATCATCGGTATAGCATCTCTAGTGTGAAAAGTTCTTGTTATCCAACCTGTCTTTTTCTTGCAGTTGTGACGGCTACTTTATTGTGTTCTTTAAGGTAAGGTCTTCCGACATGAGTACACCCAGATCCTTTACATTGCCTTTTCGTTCTATCTTATGATTTGCCTGAGTTTTGTACGTGGTTTCCGTTTTTATATTTTCATTTTTTCCATAGCGCATGAGCTGGAACTTATCTTCGTTAAACACCATATTTTTCTGTAGCCCATAGAAAGACCTGATCTACATCTGATTGGAGGTTTGCCGTGTCCTCTATGTTGCCTACTCTCATGAAGATCTTAGTGTCATCTGCAAGGTTGATACAGTGCTATAGGTTGTGTTCTTGTCTATGTCCGATATGAGGATGAGAAAAAGTACTGGAGCAAGCACAGTACCCTGGGGGACTGAGCTCTTCACGGTTGATGGGCTGGATTTTATTATGTTGACTATTACACATTGGGTTCTGTTGGTCAGGAAATTGTAGATCCATCTGTCTATTTTTCCGGTAATTCCTTTTGAACGCATTTTATTTATTTTTTATTTTATTTATTTATTTATTTATTTATTTATATATATATATACAAGAAGGTACATTGGGTTTATGAGAATACATTGAATAGTACAGTAATTACAGTCTTGTAAAGCTACTAGTACGCGCAGCGTTTCGGGCAGGTCCTTAATCTAACAGATAATTTTAAGTAGGTAATTCTATCAGAATTAATAAATTATAACAAATACATTGCAAGAGAAAAATGAGATTAAGAGCTTAGTAAGTATTAAAGCACATTGGTATATTAAAGCTCTGATTGATTACATTGACAGCTTGATTGGTAATTTAAACAAGATTAATAGACACTATACAGCAGATTGGCAGCACATATTGGGTAGCAATAGATACAGTGCAATTTAAAGCAAAAGGTAAAAAACTATGAAGATGAAATTAGGTACTTTTCAGTATTATTTTTGAATGAAGTAAAAGTTGGACAGCTTTTCAATTTTCAATTCAACTTTTCATTTTATGTGCAATAACACCATGGTCACATTTATCAAAAGCTTTCGCGAAATCTGTGCAAATTACATCAGCGTTTTGTTTGTCTTCCATAGTGTCTAATGCCATATCATAGTGGTCCAGCAACTGCGACAGGCAAGAGCGCCCTGTTCTGAAACCATGTTGTCCGGGGTTATGGAGATGCTGTGATTCCATGTATTTTGTGAGCTTACTTCTTAGCACTCTCTCAAAATTTTTATGATGTGCGATGTTAACGCTATCGGTCTGTAATTTTTTGCCTCTGCCATATTTCCTCCTTTATGAAGTGGTGCTATCTCTGCTGTTTTTAGTATGTCAGGAATAACGCCAGTATCTAGGCTTTGTCTCCACAGAATGTGAAGGGCCTGCGATAGTGTTTTTTACAGTTCTTGATGAATATGGAGTTCCAAGAGTCCGGACCTGGTGCAGAGTGCATATGCATACTGTTTATGGCTTCTTCAAAATCCAGTGGGGATAGGGTGACGTCTGATATATGATTTGATGTTGGTATCATATCCGTGAAAAATTCATTTGGGTTATCAATCTTTAGTACGTTTAATGGCTCGCTGAAGACAGAGTCGTACTGCTTCCTCAGTAACTCGCTCATTTCTTTGTTGTCATCGGTGAAAGTTCTATCTCCCTTTCGCAGGGGCCCGATACTAGATGTGGTTTTTGATCTTGATTTTGCATAGGAGAAAAAATATTTCAGATGTCTCTCTATTTCACTGATGGCCTTTTGCTCTCTTTGCCTCTCCTGGGTTTTGTATGATTCTTGTAGCTTGAATTCAATTGTTTCTATTTCGCTACCTAACCTTCTTCGCCGTTCCTGAGACAGGGTGCGACTCTCAAGTTGTTCCGCGATTCGTTTTCTTCGCTTATATAGGGAACGACGTTCTCGTTCCAATCTGCATCTCTTCCTCTTTTTTCTTAGGGGTACGCGGTTTGAACATATTTCTAGTGCTACTGAGCTTATTTTTTCCAGGCACTGGTTCAGGTTTGCATTTTCTAGCTGTTCTTCCCAGTTTATTTCTGTGAAGTCCTGATTTATTTGCTCCCAGTTTATCTGTTTATTATTGAAGTTGAATTTGCTGAAATCTCCTCCACCGGGAATCTGGACTGGTTTTGAAGGTCTATTCCCCATGGTTGTCATAACTTCAATTAAGTTGTGATCTGAGTAACAGGTATTTGTAATCATTATGTTCCTGATCAATTCATCATTATTAGTGAAAATGAGGTCCAGCGTGTTCTCCTTCCTAGTTGGTTCTACTATTTGCTGGTTTAAGGCAAACCTGTCGCACATCCGTAGCAAGTCATTTGCATGTGCCTGTTCATTTAGGCTACTTCCTGGTATTCTTTCTGATATTACTGTATTAGCCAGGTGCTTCCATTTCAGGTGCCGTAGGTTGAAGTCCCCAAGCAGGATGATGTTCGGAGCTGGATTTGTGAGGTTTTCCAAGCAGTGTTCTACTTTCATTAGTTGGTCTTTAAACTGCTGAGGGTTTGCCTCCGGTGACTTATATACAAGAACAATAACTACATTTAGAATCTCTATTTTGATTATCAGTACTTCCACCATATCATTTGAGGTGTTTAGCAACTCAGTACAGATGAGTGTGTCTTTGATGTATAGGCTGACCCCACCCTGGAGCCGGTGTTTCCTATCACATCTGAAAAGATTGTACTCTGAGATCCATATTTCACCATCATGGTAGTCCTTTGTGTGGGTTCTGTTAGGGCTGCAAACACTGCATTTGCCTCATGAAGGAGACCATCTATAAAGTGAACTTTGTTGGATTTGCGTATTTTTATACCTTGGATGTTGGCAAATATAAATGATGTTATCGTGTTAGTGGAAGTGCTGGATGCCTTACTTGGTGTTAATATCTGAGGCTCCGGTAAGGCGGCCACTGTGTTTGCGTCCAGGGTGTGTTTTTTTTTTGGCAGTGATTCGTCCAGTTTTGGTAGTAGGACGGGTGTCGTGTGGTGTAGTACCTGTGTGTTTGTTGGTAATTTGTATTCCAGTCTTGTGGGTATCTCCCTTCCCCTCTGTAATCCTGTAGTGGTTCCATCTGACTGCTCTTCTCTCTTATATTTACTACTCTGTTTCTGCCTTCCTCTAAACAATTTCCAGTAGTGTCATATTGATCTTCCCGTCTATAACGCTGTGTACCTCTCACATGGAATTCCGGACACTGAAGATTGTAGCATTTTTTGTCCCTTATTGAAAATTGACATAATTTAGGGTGAAAGTATCTACATCCTGTTCCAAAACGGCATGTACCCCTCGCCAACATGTTCCTGCATTTTCGAGGCTGCAGAAAATGGCATTTTGCTCCAAATTTTCCATATTTGCATATTCCTTTAGCGTAGAATTTGCAAATGTGTTCCGGTTTTGCGTTTTTCAAGATATTTATATCTGTGTATTGGGTTACACAATATCAATATCTCGGAGTGTGGATAGATTTTAAAATGACTTTCAACAAGCAAATTCAATGTCTAAAGGAGAAAGCAAAATCACGACTAAATATAATGAGAGCAATCACAGGGCCCCGTCTAGGAGCGGGACACAATGTGTTAAGAATGTTTTACATACACGCTGTTCGTTCCTTAGTTGATTATGCAGCGCCTGTCTTACTTGCTCTTTCTCCTGGCCAGTGGGCAAACGTTGAGGTTATTCAAAACGATGCAATGTGAGTCATAACAGGAGCTCCCAGATGGACTAGAATACTGAACCAAAGCCTAGAAACCAAGCTAACGTCAATTGAAATAAGGGTAAAAGGGATTGCTGCGTGCATGCTGACCAAGATATTGACTAGACCTAGAATCAGTTCACTTAAAGGTATAATCACTGGAGCACTAACTCTGGACAGAAGAGCCTCCAATAGCAACAGGTGGACCCATTGTGCGATAAACACCATCAATACATTCGATATAACAAACACAGTCACTGAGAAGGGTGTCGACGAAATACATGCAGACTTTGTTATGCAAGCCCCTTGGGAATCTCCGCCAGCAGACTTTAAGATTATGGTTATTGAAGGAAAAAAGGACCAGACAAATCCTCATCTGCTACGTAACATTGCACAGATGCATATAGAAGCAAACTTGGCATCCGACAACTTCACATACTTCACAGATGGATCAGTAGACCAGCAGGGACAAGAAACCGGAGCTGCAGTTAATGCAGGAAACTCTGTACATAGTTGGAGGCTCTCAAATGGGTGTTCGACTTTACAAACAGAGATGCTAGCCATTCAAAAGGCTTTGGAACATGCTCTTGCTCAACACCGACAACATGTTATCATACATACAGATTCGAGAACCGCCATTGAAGCCTTGCAACAAGAACACATATGTGATAACATACATCTGATCATAAATGTCATATCATTAATGCAAACGCTCAATGGACAAGGCCGATGGGTACTTATCAACTGGGTGCCAAGTCATGTGGGAATAATAGGAAATGACATTGCAGACGAAGCTGCAAAACTTGCAACTAAGAGAAGAAATGTAGACATTTACATACCACAGAGTCTATCACAGATAAAGAAAGTAATTAGAAACAGAGCAATGCAAAAGATGTACAGTGACCACAACACAGGAGTTGCAACATCAGGACCTGCGGGTTGGTACAAGAATTCAACCATCTACGAACCACTTAGTTTGATGAAAGGGAACAGTAGAGCAACAGAAGTGCACTTACATCGCATCAGGCTTGGATACCCATGTGCATGGGAAATAGGCTTACAGGTTCCGGAAGATGAGAGGAAATGTCAACACTGGAGAAATGCACGACAGACCACTGGAATATTATCTAACACAGTGCACAGTTACAAACCCATTAAGATTTCAACTTAGATTCAACAGAGCAGAAGAAGTTGTTAAACACATATGGCAAAATCTTACTAAAGCGACCATACGAGTAATAAATACTCATACTCCGCCCAAGTAAAACAGAAACACGCAACACTTAGTGGGCCAGCCAGAGGCTTAGGGCCCGCCCAGGAATATCCCTGCAAAAAAAAAATGCCCCTGTCAGTTTGGCTTCTGCTCCCAAAAGAGTACCAACGATGCAATTATTAGTCTCCTTGATATAATTTACTCAGCCCTTGACAAAAATAAGTTTCCGATTGGACTACTCATTGACCTGAGAAAGGCCTTTGATACTGTTAATCACAACTACCTCTTACGTAAACTCCATCATTATGGAATCCGAGGCCATGCCCTGGACTATATCCAATCCTATCTTAGTGACAGACACCAATGTGTAGCGCTACATCAATAATATAACCTCTCCCACTCTACCAATAACCGTTGGAGTGCCACAGGGCAGCATCCTGGGACCTCTCCTATTTCTTATATACGTCAATGATCTGCCAAATATTTCTAACATTCTTAAACCTATATTGTTTGCTGATGATACTACCCTCATCTACTCAAACCCCAACCCACATACACTAAATAATGTTGCTAATAATGAACTAAAAAAAGTCCACTTATGGATGCCAACCAACAAACTAACACTTAAAATTAACATAGAAAAGACCTACTACATCTTATTTGGAAGCAAATCTACAGATGCAATTCAGCTTCAGATAGACAATGTTAACATTAGTAATAAAAATGATGGAAAATTTCTTGGCCTATTCCTAGACAGGAGACTCAACTTCAGCACCCACATTCAACACATGCCCGAAACGCTTTGCGGAATAGTGGCTTTAGGCATTGTATGTACTAGCTCTATCTATAAATCTATCAAATTTTGTAAAATCTCTTGTATGTATGTACCTTACCTGAATAAACATTTATTTATTTATTTATATTTATTTATTTACATAACTAAGAAAGTCTCTAAAACAGTTGGAATACTCTCCAATATCAGATATTATGTCCCTAACTCTGCTCTCATCTCACTATATTATGCACTAATCTATCCCTATCTTAATAATGTTATCTGTGCATGGGGTTCAACCACTGCAAACCACCTCAAGTCCATCATCAGCCAGCAGAAATCTGCTATCAGAATAATAACAAATTCTGCTTTCAGACAACACTCAGCCCCCTTGTTTAACTCCCTAAACATGCTAAATATAATCTCACTCCACACATTCCCTTGTGTCAACTACATTTACAAAACCCTGTTCTTAAATGCAAATCCTGCTCTGAAACTCTCCCTGGACAGATGTAATAGGACCCATTATCACCACACCAGAAATAAATATCTCTTTGATATCCCGAGAGTCAAACTTAATCTGTGTAAACACTCTATGCAAATAAAGGGACTCAGTCTATGGAACTCACTCCCTAATGAATTGAAAAGCTGTCCAACTTTTGCGTCATTCAAAAATAAAACTTAAAAGTACCTAATTTCATCTTCATAGTTGTTTACCTTGTTATTTTAAAATTGCACTGTATATATTACTACCCAATCTCCCAATCTTTATGTACCTAATCCAAACAACTTTACCATTGTGATCATTGCTGTCTTCTTATATACGCTATCAATTTGCTGTATGGTGCCTACTAATCTTGTCTAAATTACCAATCAAGTTGTCAATGCAATCAATCAGAGCTTCCAATGTGCTTTAATATACCTACTAATCTCTGCCATCTCATTTTTCTGTTTTCTTGCAATGTATCTGTTATCATTTTATTAATTCTGCTTGAATTAACCTACTTAAAATTATCTGTTAGATTAAGGACCTGCCCGAAACGCTGCGCGTACTAGTGGCTTTACAAGATTGTAATTACTATGCTATGTATTCTCACAAACCCAATGTACCTTCTTGTATATAAATAAATAAAATTAAATAAAATAAATAAGGTACAGAGACTCTGGATAGTCTCCTGTAAGGTAGTCTTTAACATTAGTCTGGGAGGATGGACTATCATTAGCAAGGGACGTGCCATTGGATGAGAAAAATTTATTGAATTCAATAGCAGTGTCAGAGGCTGAAAGCACCCCATCGTCATTGGATAGGAGTATTGGTTTTTTATTCAAAATCTTTTTTGATCCTAATATTTGGGAAATAGTGCGAATAAGAGAGAAATCCCAACCATGTACATAGAAATAAATCTAAATAAATAGGTACGTTAATGCACGTGGCAGAATCTGTGAATCCTTCTTCCTCAAAAGAAACTGTCGTCCTCATGTGGTAACCTGAAACCTGCTACCTCACATGTACAAATTTGATTAAGAGAGGGGAGAGAAATTTGATTAAGTGGTCAGAGAGGGGGCTGTCTCGCCCCCTCTCTGACCACTTACAGTAGAGGAGACACGACCAATATCCGACACTGTTCAGTGGGTGCCCTGTTGCAGACGGCTCCCCTGACGTGGGAACCAAGTAACAGTCTGCAAGGATGATAACCTTAACCTTCGATAAGCTCTGTGGGCTCTCTTTCATGTGTAATTTGGTGACATTGCATGTTGAGGTTGTCAGGAAAAAGTAAGATAGGACAAGTCTCTTCCTGCAACTTGACTTCAATATTGCATGCACCAGACCATCAGAGCCAGAAGATAACAATTGAGCTAATGGATTGAATTAGGTAAATATGCAGCTGAAGATTATCAAAAGCATGCTCAAAATTATAATTACGCTCAAAATATTTAATCCAAATAATATGTTGCCATAATTAACCATTTTACGTGGGATTGTGCATGGCATGAAAGAGGAGGAGAGGAGTATGACGCCTCGGGAATGACGTCGAGGGCAATACACGGGGCCGTTCTGACACTCATCGTGCCTTTTGTAAGAAAGGGGAGAGCTGGTTATATCGGGTGACGTAGTTGGAGCCACTGCCACACGTGGCAGGAGAGAGAAGAGGACCAGAGAGCGGTGTCACGGTTCAACACAGTAAACACCATGGGGGGGGGGGGTAGAAGGAAACTCTTCCTTCACTAAAGAAGAGTAAACACATCTTCTAAAAAGGTCCTGCTCGCCCGCCACGAATCAGAAAGAGAGAGAAAAATAGTGACAGAAACTTCTACAAGAGAAACAATAATGTCGGACTCTAAGATCACGGAATACTATCCACTGGGCAGCGACAGGGACAAAACTCAACCAGTGCTGATAGAGTACTTTGTCCCTAGTAGTGCTTTCCCTTATAAACAAGGGAAGACCAATTATCCGATAAACTATAAAATGCATTCGTCCATGCTGGTTCCGAGGCGCCCTTGACCCCAGCAATCATATCCACCGCGCCCTTCACAGGCAGTTGATACGATGACACAAACAAGAGTTCTAAGACTGTAGACACACTTAACTGCCCATCAAGCCTTTCAGGGAAGCAAACGACAGCCCGAAAATGTCGCGGAAATGAAGTTTTATTGAACTAAGTGAAGGTTACATCTTGGTTCAATTACTCATCACACAACTCGTAGTTGTTTATTTAATCCCACAACAAAATTATGAGAATTTCAAAACACAAACATGGGGAAAATACCTCGTGCCTACAGTGAGGTGAGGGCCGCGTAGTTTATTTATTTATTTATTTATTTATATATACACGAAGTACATTGGATTAATGAGAGTACATAGCATTGATATTTTTACATTCTTGTAAAGTCACTAACATGCGCAGCGTTTCGGGCAGGTCCCTAATCTAACAGATAATTTTAAGTAGGTAATTTTTAGCAAAATTCTGAAATGTTAACAGGTAGAATATAAGAAAATCTGTTGAAGATTGGTAAGTACAGCACGTTATTGTGTCGACCATCAGGCTCACCACAGCCAAAAAAGGCAGCTCTATATATCTGTACATGCTTTAAGGGTTCTCTAAAGTAAAACAACATCGCCGTATTTTATTATTATATTGAAAAACATTAAATTATTAATATAAAAATTACATACAAGATGAGCACAATAACATGGGTGGAGGCTGGGCCATTTCAATTTACTTTCAATAAGGTTTTCTTTTGTTTTCCAACGAACATTTTTATATATCAAGACCCAGGGAGGAATAACCAATAACAAATTATATTATTTGGTTTTATGCATCATTGTTATACATTGGAGTAATCACTGTTTATATATATATATATATATATATATATATATATATATATATATATATATATATATATATATATATATATATATATATATATATACATATATATATATATATATATATATATATATATATATATATATATATATATATATATATATATATATATATATATATATATATATATATATATATATATATATATATATATATGTATGTATATATATAAAATCTCAGTTGCATGATTGGCTGCCGGGCAACTGTTGAGGAGAAGATAAATGTTCTGGAAGATGACCCGGGAAAACAAAAATTATCGAAACAGGCTTCCTGTCTCAGGCAGTAGAGAACAGTATTTCTTATCTTCTTCATTTGTGAGAAAATGTGGAAGATTAACTTTCAATGCTTCTGATGTGAATTGTTAAATTGTACATTACGCTAAAGCACTCCTTAGCATCTTCAGAGACAGAGGGACGAATACAACTGGGCATATTGTATGTGGGTATTAAGAGAGGTGAAGTGGTTATCAGTCTGAGGGAATGGGTAATATTTCCCTGCATTCTTATTGGTTGACTGTGGCAGCAAGTGGGCTGCAAACTGGTATTTGTGTCTTGAGCTTTTTAGGCCAAGATAGAACTACTAGTTTACTTTTTTAGCAAATTTTTCTGAGTGTGTTTTGTTTTTGTTTAAAATTACTGATAACAGAGATTATTTGCGAGGAATGACTAAAAAAATTAAAACTCATGCCACGAAGGAAGAGGAGTGTGAACAGACATGATTGTCACGTACCAAATTCTCATGGTAACTGATAGGACACAAGAGAAGGTAAATTCATGTGAAATCTGAGGACCCAAATCAGTCACAGAGTTATTATTTAATTGTATCCTCTGCATCAAATGAGATGCGCTGAGAAATGGTGAAAACGGACTCCGTACAAAGTTAAAAATGGGTATGATAAAAAGGTGAAGAGGCTTGAACATAAACACAGTGGAATGAAGGTATTTGTATAGCGGGGCGGGGGGTGGCCCGCCTGAGGACGCTGGACACCCACCAAACACAGGCGAGTGCTCCCGTGCAGGAACACTGTCACACACTGCCACTGGTTCCTCACACACTCTTTACTTTACTCAAGGTCATATCTGAAATTATTTGAGTTTTAAATTTGAAAGTTTTTATTAATTTGATTTTTTAATTTATCTTTCAGAAAGCTTTGCTCATGTAGAATTCTCAGCTACTGTTTATAATCCACTGTTATATTATTCATATAATCACTTCAATGGCAATTTTATACTATACATATCCGCTTCTGTGACAATTTCCTCATAAGCAACCTACTGAAACGACTTTGTTTTATAGTGACACTATAAAGCGGGGCGAGTGGGGGAGTCAGCGGTGAGGTGAGGGAGTTAGTGGCCTCACAAGTGGGGAAAGGGGTGTGTGTTTGCTCTTATCCCTTAGGGTGGCACCAGGGGGTGAGAAGTCCTCCAGCCGTCCCTCGGGGCGGCCTCCACTAGGGCGGATGGATGAGAAGTCCTCCAGCCGTCCCTCGGGGCGGATGGCACCAAGGGGTGAGAAGTCCTCCAGCCGTCCCTCGGGGCGGATGGCACCAAGGGGTGAGAAGTCCTCCAGCCGTCCCTCGGGGCGGATGGCACTAGGGGATGAGAAGTCCTCCAGCCGTCCCTCGGGGCGGATGGCACCAAGGGGTGAGAAGTCCTCCAGCCGTCCCTCTCTGGGTTGCACCAGGGTATGGTAAGGCCGCCAGTCTTCCTCCGGGGTAGGACTAGGAGCCTGCTGGACCACCAGCCCCTCCCATAGATGAATCATATGCAGGCTCAGAAGGTCTCGTTATCCTCTGTATAATTCAGGTAGTCCGTCGCTTCCTCCTCCATCAGCGTCTCCGTCACCGCCTGCTGTGAGGGAAAATGATGAGAGTGAATCTTGCTGCATGTGTCATTATTTATGTTATTCATATTATTATCCTGGAATGAGGGTAGGCCGACCGCCTCATTCCATATGTTTTTATTCTTTTGAGTACGTGAGTGTATAGAAGTCTTCACAAAATACTTTCAGAAATCAGGCACTCTATTCCCTCCTGCTCTTCTCACATCCCATTCTTGATCTCTCCCTATCTAACCTACGATATCTGGGCATGGGGCTCAAATCACCGGAAACTAACACTAAACACATCATCACGCAGCAAAAAATAGCTATCAGAACTAAAACAAATTCTGTCTCCAGACATTCTATTGTGTTATTTACACTTATAAAGCCTTATTTCTCAATACTAATTATGATTTGTCCGTCGGAGGGAACTCAGTGAATGAAGGCGGAGTTCAAGAGATTCATGTAGATGCTCAGGAGAGAGATGCAGAAACAAGGGATAGACAAAGAAGAAAAATCTAATTATAAGAAACTTTGTGTGAAAAGAAGACAAGAATAACCAAGAACTCATTGAGAAAATAATAGAGAAACTGTTAAACAAGGTGGAGGAATTAAATACATCAAAGATTGAGAGGATTCTTCTTATCTTGAGGTTATCTTGAGATGATTTCGGGGCTTTTTAGTGTCCCCGCGGCCCGGTCCTCGACCAGGCCTCCACCCCCAGGAAGCAGCCCGTGACAGCTGACTGACACCCAGGTACCTATTTTACTGCTAGGTAACAGGGGCATAGGGTGAAAGAAACTCTGCCCATTGTTTCTCACCGGCGCCCGGGATCGAACCCGGGACCACAAGATCACAAGTCCAGTGTGCTGTCCGCTCGGCCGACCGGCTTCTCTATAGGATAGGTAGGCCTGAAGCATTGTACTAATAACCAATGCAAATATTGAGCACAAAAAGGTTGATAGTAAGCAGGGCCCGCGTACTCAAAGATCTAGAAGGGTATAACCAAGTATACATATCCCCAAACCTCACAGGTGAGTAAAAAAAAATAGACAGGGTGCTAACAAGAAACCTGAAGGAGTTAAGAAACACAGATCAATACAAAAATGCAAAGCTACGTGACTATTAGGAAGAAAACTGAGGATGAAATTAGGTACTTTTTTGGTGTTACTTTTGAATAAGGGGGGTAGGTTGGACAGGTTTTTAATGCGTTAGGGAGTGAGTTCCATAGACTAGGTCCCTTTATTTGCATAGAGAGTTTACACAGATTAAGTCTGACTGGGGATATCAAAGATATTTATTTCTGGTGTGGTGATTATGGGTTCTATTACATCTGACCAAGAAGAGTTTCAGATCAGGGTTTGCATCTTGGAACAAGGTTTTGTACACATAAATGACAAGAGAATGTGTGGAGTGAGTTTATGTTTAGCATGTTTAGGGATGTTGCCGACCCATGATGCATAGAGTCTAGGTTTAACTCCAGGAGAACCTCGCTCTCTCCACCGCCGAGATTTTACGTCTCACTCCCAACGTCTCACCGGCCGACATCCTAGAGACAAGAGAGGGTATTCACTTGCTCTTCTCCAGTGATTCGGACCTTGAAAAGATATTCACCACCATCGCCACGACCACCCTGCAAGACTCCGGCCTCACTCTCACGCGACCATGACGTTATCTGGTGGACAGGACCGTGTTCGCCAGGAATATAAGCAAATGGATCACCGACCGCGACGACGACGACATCCTCGCCAGCATCAACGACCAGGACCCGACGCTGACAGCAGTAGCGGGATCGACCAAAACTACATCAGCAAATTTACTCCTGTTGGAATTCCCGATCTTACCCGGGAACCCGGGAATTCCGGGAACACACATGTGATTCTCTCACCACCGCCTAGCCTCTGGGGACGCCGCACCCAGCCGACCGCACCACCTCTGACCACACCTCCACTGGCCCAGCCTGCAGCCACCAAGATCGCCCTTTTACCCGTCCTCCTTCACTTCGCCAACAAAATGGCAGACAACGACATACCCGCTACATCCACGTCATCAACAGTCTGCTCGTTGCGAATGGACTTCCGACAGTTGCTGTACCCAATGCCATTCTTCCAGCTTCCACAACTACTACCGGACCCTCCACAACTAGGGAGGGTCCGCCCTCGGGACCCCTGAGCCGACCCCGAAGGAGCTCTCACCGGTCAGCCAAAGATACTCCACAGTCCCCGAGCTTGTCCCACTGAAGGGGCAGCTGACCAGGAAGACGAGGCTAACTCCGAACACTCAAGCGACTCCAAACACGAAACCTAGGAAGCCGACCATAATGACTGGACCGACTCCGATGATTCAGCCGATGTCACCGGCCTTCCCGCTCCTCATATGACCGCCCAGGCACCATCTTCCCCTCCAGACCCCCCACCGGCACCAACCAGACTGACAGGCTCCCGCTGCCTCTTCCGGGTATATTCGGCATGGCAGCGCACTTTTCATAACTCCATAATCCACAATGACTACAGAGAATATAAGTGCAGGGAAGCAGGACGGATCCTTTGCATGGTCGTCCCTCAAACACCTCAACCACTTCTGGCCCGGGCTGCTTGGAGCTGTTTGTTCCAGGTAGCGAATCTTTAACAACAACAACAACACTTCTGCTACTACACCTTGAAGAAGAAAATTCGACCAGGCTACCAACATCGGGGAACTGGGAAACCAATCTTCTCGTAACACCCAGACATCTCCCCTAGACTGGCTGACCGCCAGTCCGCCAACAGTCCTGCTGACTCCTGTAGCACTCACCTGTGAGCAACATGTGTACCCCATCGATTCACCGGTCTGACCAGCTCTAAGGTCTTGGATTGGATTGACGCGTCCACGGACCTTATCTCCACATCTCCAGTATCAGCTATTGATACTGATAGTGGCTCCAAAGAGCCTCCACTTACGGGCTCACCACAGCCCGTGCTACAAGGAAATTTTGTTCCTGTGGTTGAATCTAAAACAACACAACAACAATAATAATGTGTTGTACCTCCTAACTACTGCTAGAGAAGATTAATGTGTACTGGGGTTATGGGGGAAAAGTCCAAGTGAATGTCTGCCTTCAGAGGCTGTAGTACCTATATAGTATATAGCTGTAGTACCTATAGAGTAAATGTTGATTTAGGTACTCACCTAAGTATGCTTGCGGGGGGTTGAGCTCTGGCTCTTTGGTCCCACCTCTCAACTGTCAATCAACTAATGCAGGTTCCTGAGCCTACTGGGCTCTATCATATCTACACTTGAAGCTGTGTATGGAGTCAGCCTCCACCGCTCACTTCCTAATGCATTCCATTTGTCTACTACTCTGACACTGAAATAATCTTTCTAACGTCTCTATGGCTCATTTGGGCACTCAATTTCCACCTGTGTCCCCTGGTGCGTGTGCCCCTTGTGGTAAATAGCCTGTCTTTATCTACCCTATCAATTCCTCTGAGAATCTTGCTTGTGATGATCATGTCCCCCCTAACTCTTGTCTCCCAGTGACGTGAGGTTTAATTCCCGTAGTCTCTCCTCGTAGCTCATGCCCCTCAGTTCGGGTACTAGTCTGTTGGCAAACCTTTGAACCTTTTCCAGTTTAGTTTTATGCTTGACTAGCTATGGACTCCATGCTGGAGCCGCATACTCCAGGATTGGTCTGACATATGTGGTATACAAAGTTCTGAAAGATTCCTTACACAAGTTTCTAAAGGCCGTTCTTATGTTAGCCAACCTGGCATATGCCGCTGATGTTATCCTCTTGATATGAGCTTCAGGGGACAGGTCTGACGTGATATCAACTCCAGGTCTTTCTCTCTCTCAGACTCTTGAATGAATGTTCAAGGTAGTGCAAGTTCAAAGGTAGTGCAAGGGCTCTTGTTATGGCGCGTCATGCTATTTAATAAAGTAATATTTAATGATATGAGTTTTCTGTGCACCAGTGAGAGTTATGTTGATCATCCTCTTAGAGAATTTGATTGGAGTAACTTTCCTGGTAGCTGAGCCCTTGCTTAACTCTACCTGGGGGTTGCTGGTGTTTAACACTAATTATGATCTATGCAGCCCAGGAGCACACAAGTACTCAGTCCCCTATAATTCACAGCCACTAAAGGCACCATTACAAAGTAACGAACCATAATACTCCCTAATATACGCAATTTCCTCACCGTAGCCTGCCGCCTGGAGCATTCTTACCCTGGCGCGTGTGTACCCGACCTGCGCGCCAGCACACTTGTGCTTCTCAACACGGCTCACTTCTTGCTCATTTAGGTATTTCGTCGTTTCTTATTTCTTCGTTTTCTACACTGAAATTAGTTTTTTCTGCATTTATAACTAAACCTAGCTTATGACAGGCTGTTCTTAGAATGTTAAGAGAGGTATGAATTTTGTTACAGAGATTCTTTGAGTAAGAATGTGTAAGTATCGTCGTGACCCCTGGAGGATACATCTCTGATGCTAATCTGTTCATTAACACATTCAATAAAGGCTTAAAACCCCCTTGAGGGGTACTTAGCTGAAACACCATTTCCTCTTATCAGAGACTCGACAAGGGTATACTGATCAAGCACTCTAGTACTGGGGATCCGTGCCAAAGTGGGTACAGTACCAGCAATGCCCCTGACAACACACAATACGCTGGGATAACACTTGAAGCAAAGTTGGCAGCCTTGCGAGCACAGAGACCTTACAGAGAACATTCACTTACAGACCATTCCGAGTTATTCAATGATCAAGAGCCTGATGACATCACCAGGCGCTACTAAAGAGACCAAACACTAAGTTGGTGCGGCTATTTGTGTCGTACAGCCACTTATTAACACATTGTGGAGGTGGGACAAGCACCCCAGTGCGACCACCAGTCCCACGGAGAAACAACATTGCCACAATGGCTGCTACTGACACAAGGAAAATTAGGTTTCTCATTTGGAACATTTGTAGCATCAACAGACGACTGGATGACTTAATTGCACATGTTGCCAGCAACAACATTAATATAATTGCTATACAGGAGCCCCACATGTTAACAACGCACTGTTTCTAGTGCTACCCAATTCCCCAACATATGTACCTATGCCATACAACTTTACCATTGTACTCATTGCTGTTATCTTATATCATGCTGTACACAGAGTTTACTGCATTATACCTTGCAATAATCCTCAAATTATACTACAATATACCTGTGGATAACCCTTAAATTTAATTTAAGGTACCTACTAATCCTCTTAATTTTCTTATACAATGTATTTTTTATGAACAAATCCCCAAGGGCCGTGATGAGGGTTCGAACCTAAGTCAGGGATGATCCCAAACGCGCCTTAGTCGATTGCACCACGACATGTTTAAAGAATGGTTTTCTGACATAGTTTTCTTTTTACCATGTCGTGGCGCAGTCGACTAAGGCGCGTCTGGGATCATCCCGAACGTAGGTTCGAACCCTCATCACGGCCCTTGTGGCTTTGTTCATTTGATGTATCACGCTATTGTGATTTCTTTATTTGATTATATGATTTAATGTATTTTTTATAGTTCCTTACAATGCATTTTTATACTTTCTTACAATGTACCTGTAAACTTTTTTAAATTTTGCTAGAACTTACCTTCTTAAAATTATATATTAGATTAAGGATCTGCCTGAAACGTTATGCGTGCTAGTGGCTTTACAAGAATGTAAAACTTCAATGCTCTGTACCCCCTTATAAACCCAATGTATC
Source organism: Procambarus virginalis (assembly GCA_020271785.1). NCBI lineage: Eukaryota > Metazoa > Arthropoda > Malacostraca > Decapoda > Cambaridae > Procambarus > Procambarus virginalis. The sequence continues at coordinate 21,512,384 of WNGS01165339.1, read as the reverse complement.
TTCTTGTATATAAATAAATAAATAAATAAATAAATAAATAAATAAATAAATAAATAAATAAATAAATAAATAAATAAATAAATAAACATGATAACCAACCCCCCACCAAAGGTCACAGAGCACGTCCTCTGCGTGGAAGACTCTCTGGGATGAGTGCACTATTGGGAGGTGCAGGGAAGAACTGGAGGGTAACGTGCTTCCCGCCCGCTCCTACCAACAGATTGCAATGTGTGGCTTCCACGAGCACTGGGCATTCATTAGTCACCCACCAGCAATGTCACCAAGATTGCTTGGGTAGTTAAGCTATTTACAGGCAAAATATGATTGATTAATTTTGTTTAACATGAGTACATAATGTTTTATATTCCGAAAAGGAAAAAAACACAATGACGACAGGAAAGAAGAAAATAATACAAAGTTGATGTGTCATAAATCCTCGTTGTGCTTCCATTGTCACTACGTCAATTGGCATTCATTTTTTGGTGCCAACCCAGACTCGACCATGATGAGCACGTACCTCACAGGGATCAGGGTGAAAAATTGGGTGAGATTAACCCCAAGCGTCTGGCCTGAACCTTGGACAGACATTCTAATTTATAGATATAGAGTAAAGCTTATTGCATCTTTTTTATTTTTTATTTTTTTTATTTTTTTGTGTGTGGGGGGGGGAGGTGGGAGGATGTGAGGGGGTAAGTAGCAGTACCTACCTCCTCTCCTTCAGTGACAGGTTCCACTTGGATCGCGTGGTCGGGTAAGTCCTCCGTAGCGGTTTCAGCCTCAGCAGGTTCCACGAGGCTCTGGTCTGTGACAGGCTCCAAGAGGCTCTGGTCTGTGGCAAGCTCCATGAGGCTCTGGTCTGTAGCAGGCTCCATGAGGCTCTGGTCTGTAGCAGGCTCCATGAGGCTCTGGTCTGTGGCAGGCTCCATGAGGCTCTGGTCTGTGGCAGGCTCCATGAGGCTCTGGTCTGTGGCAGGCTCTATGAGGCTCTGGTCTGTGGCAGATTCTATGAGGCTCTGGTCTGTGGCAGGCTCCATGAGGTTCTGGTCTGTGGCAGTCTCCGCCTCCACAGCCGTGTTCTCCGGTTCTACTGCCTCTGACTGCACCGTAGCTGGCATCAACGTCGTCGGGTGCATCATTCCCAGCATCATCGTCGTTGGTGGCATCATCGTCGCTGGGTGCATCACACTCGTGGTTGCTGGACCAAGTACACTCGTCATTGGTGACACTACCGGCAACCATTCGTTAGTCGTTTCTGGCTTCGTCATTCCTGGCTTCATCATCTCAGGCTGCAGTTGTTCGGTCTCCATATCAAGTTTCGTCATCTCTGGATGCATCCCATCACTCTCCGTGTCTGGCTTTGTCATCCTAGGCTGCAGCCCCTCGCTGTCCATGTCTGGGTTGAGCATTTCAAGCTGCAGCCCTTCGCTCTCCAAGTCTGGCTTCGTTATCTTAGGCTGTGGTTCTTCACGCTCCGTGTCTGGCTTCGTCATCTGAAGGTGCAACTCTTTGTTTTCTGTGTCTGGCCTTGTCATCTCTGGATGTATCTCTTCACTATCGGTGTCTGGCTTCGCCATCCCCGGCTGCATGCCTTTGCTCTCCGTGTCTGACTTTGTCATCTCAGGCTGAAGCATATTTTGGTTGAATCTCTGAAAAAATGGAGGATATTAATTCACCTTTTAATATCTGCTTTGGTAATCTTTCTTTAAATAATTTCATTTCAATTTCTTTCTTTATTATGTACCCCATACCCATCCCGTGGGCGGTGATGTAAAGGATTACTGTGGCACATAATCGGTTCAGGAACTGAACCCTCTAGTTCGTTTAGCTAAGCAAATAATAATTTTTGACGCTAGTTACAAAATTATTAATGTATATATATATATACATGTACACATTCTCATACATACATGTACATATATATATATACGTATACATATATACATACACATACTTTAAATAAGTAAATTAAATCTTCCATGATGATAATTTTAAAGTGTTGGCTGAAGGTTGTACCAGAGCCTTGGCGGAGCATTAACCAACCAATACCGGCTGAAGGTTGTACCAGAGCCTTGGCGGAGCATTAACCAACCAATACGAACAAAAATGCTCACTGTCTGATTTTATAATCAGGTAAAACCTGGTGAAAAGCTGTCCCTTCATTCATAATGATATATTGCCAGGAATCTTAGCAAATTATCCAAAATTTGCTTATTGTAGGTGCAGCCTGCACATAATTGTAAAGCTGCCGCCCAGTTGGGTGGGTGTGGAGCAAGATTAGTAACTGTGTGACTCACCATAGATGTAAAGTGCCTTGTATTTTACTGATATGAGCCTCTTGTTGAATCATTTGTAATATAAAAAGATTATTGATATGTATTTGTGTACATGGATGTTTTGACAGTAACTTGCATGAACCGCAAGCCGATTATATTAAAGATTAAAGCCGATTATATTAAAGCCGATTATATTAAAGATTAAAACTAAACACTACCTGATAAACTCCCTGTAACCTACTTACCCCTCTATTGTCAACCATGTCTTATTTTTTTTTTATTCAACGCTGTTTGTCTACATATTGTATTTGTGCTGCTTTTCAGTCATGTTCCCCCCTTTTTTTGTACCTTTATTTGTATCTGTTCTCAAAACATTTTATTCTTTTTGCTCAATTAGTATTAAGTTTAGATATTAATGTTTTCTTGCCCGAAACGCATTGCGTAATAGTGGCTTTAGGCATTGTATGTACTAGCTCTATTATAAATCGATCCACTTATGTAAAATCTCTTTATGTATGTACCTTTCCTGAATAAAATATTTATTTATTTATTTATTTATTTTTTATTTATATCAGAAAGAGCTCCTCTCGTGAAAGGGTCAAACCTTAGACTGACGGGTGTAATGAAATCCATATACAGAGACTATAACACACTGACATATAGTTGTCAATGTGTTCATTACACCTGTCAGTCTAAGGTTAGAACCCTTCATGAAAGGAGCTCTTTCTGATATAATCGGCTTGCGGTTCATGCAAGTAAGTAATTCTCAAAAAAAGGCACCAAACCGGGAAGGCCATGTAGCACCATCAAATGCGCGAAATAATCAGAGGGAGCTAAATATATACATTGATATTCCAATAATATCAATATATATTGATATTCTAAGAGTACGACTTAGTCAAACTAGAAATGCTTTACAAATCAAGGGACCTCGAATGTGGAATGACCTTCCAATTATGTTAAAGACTGTACCTCTCCCAACCAGTTTAAGATAACAACTAAGTACCACCTAATTAACTCACTGTAACCTACCTCACCCCTAAATGTCAACCCATGTCTTCTATTTTAAACAATGCTGTTTTGTTGACCAAATTGTATTTTGCTTTTTCTTCCATGTTTCCCCCCCCCTTTTTTCCATTCCTTTCTTATTTTTTCTCAACACAATTTATTCTTTAATCTCAATTAGTATTAAGTTTTAGTCTTAGTGTTTTTCCTGCCCGAAACGCTTTGCGTAATAGTGGCTTTAGGCATTGTATGTACTAGTTCTATCTATAAATCCATCAACTTTGTATCTTACCATGTATGTATGTACCTTACCTGAATACAAATTTATTTATTTATATATTTATTTATTTATTTATTTATTTATTTATATCACCAAGAATGCCAATACAAGAACAGAAACGCATAAGGCGAACGATATCAAAAGTATCCGATTCACCAAGAATTCTATCGAGGAATAAGTGACCGCGAGGGACGGTCGGAAAGCAAGACACACGCTCGTTCTGGAAGTCAGGACATTCAAGAAGGATATGAACGACTTTAAGAGGGGACAACGCAATTTGGACAATAAGGAGCAGGGTGGCGCTCCATCAAGTGACCGTGAGTTAAGCGAGTATGGCCAATACGCAACCTTGCTAGAACCGTTTCCCACCGCCGGTTACGGTGGTAGGAGGAAGGCCACGGGGACACACTACCCTTAAGAGTACTCAGCTTGTTACTAACTACAGAAGACCAACAACCCTGCCAACGGGCAAGGATGGAGGAATGAATAACCGAGCAAAAGTCGGAATAAGGAATACCTTTACGAGAGATGGGACAAAAGCGGATATCTTCTCTAGAGGCAGCATCCGCACGCTTATTTAAAGAAACACCAATATGGCTGGGAACCCAGCAAAACTCTACGAATTTAAATTTACTGGAGATAAGAAACAGCCAATGTTGAATCTCGACGACCACCGGATGGACAGGATTAAAGGACCCTAGAGTCATGAGGGCATTACGAGAGTCAACGACAACCACAAGGGAGGATTGACAACGAGAAAGCAGGAGACGAAGAGCATAGAGAATAGCATAAAGTTCCGCTGTGAAGATGCTAGCCTCCGAAGGGAGACGACACATATATAAGTGCGGTCAGGAAAAACAACAGAGTAGCCTACACAGTTTGCAGGCTTTGACCCATCGGTGAAGATAGAAACGGAGCGCGAGTGCGAACAAAAGTGCTCAAGGAAAAGGCGTTTCAGAACTGTAGGAGAGGTAAAAGCTTCAGTGATGCGGGTTAAGGATGTACAAAACTTTGGAAGGGGGGACTCTCCACAGGAGCAAGGAAGGAACAATACGAGGAGAAACATTAGAAATACGAACTGAAAGAGAATCCTGTAAGCGAGATAGCCGGACAGAAAGAGAGAGGTGGTGAAGAGGAATAGGAGCTACAGGCGGGGTAAAAGTCAAAGCACGACGGAGGCGAGAGGAAGAATGTTGTAAGGACCGCGCAAGATAGTGAAGACAGTAGCGATCACGGCGGTCCTGGAGAGATAGGAAGCTAGTGTCAACATACAAGCTGAGGACGGGAGTTGAACAAAAGGCACCAGAGCTGAGACGCAACCCAGTATGGTGTAAAGCATCAAGATGGCAAAGAGTAGAAGAAGAAGCAAACAAGTAAGCAGGGCAACTATAATCGAGTTTAGACAGGATGAGAGGAGGAGCATGCGCCTATCCACTCCCCAAGAAGTATGGGACAAAACCTTAAGAAGGTTAAGGGCCTTAGAGCATTCAATTCGGAGGTAAGAGATATGGGGCGACTAAGACAAACGAGTGTCAAAGATTAACCCCAAAAGCTTAGCGGAATCCCTATACACAAGGGGATGACCATAAAGCAACAAAGAGGGACGAAGAGCGACATGCTTCCGAGTAAAAGTCATAGCACAAGTCTTAGACGTAGAGAACTTGCAGCCATGATCGGTGGCCCAAGACGACACGGCATCAATCGCAAGTTGAAGCCGCCGTTGAAGTTAGTTTAATCCATTTATTATGCACCCCTTACCCATCTTGTGGGCGGTAGTGGAAAGGGTTACAGAGGCACATAATGGGCTCAGGGACTGAACCCCACAATTCGTTTAGCTATGCAAGTCTTGATGAGCTAGTTACAAAATTCAGTATAAGTCGTCACATCAACAATGGGTTCGAGATCGACCACAAGTACAGTTTCTAAATTAAGTAACTGACATATGCGCCTATCCACCATATTTCAGGAGGCCTGGTCGATGACCGGGCCGCGGGGACGATGAGCCCCGGAAGCACCTCAAGGTATACCTCAAGGTATGTGGAGAGCTAGTGTCACAATTTATATGTTTGTCCTGCACACCGCCCCCCATCCAGCGGGCAGCGGTGGATAGGTTACAATCACTTAGTTACTACCTACAGTTAGCAAACTGGGGATATTTGGCTAAAATTTCTGGTAGCAGATCATTTTGAATAAAATATTGACACATCGTTGGTACATTGGTTATAGAATTGTCTCTAAATTCACGTATCTTTTCGCACGCCGTTGAAGGAGAGGCGAATCATCACCCCGACAGCAAAGCGTAAGATCGTCGACATAGAGAGCAGAGAAGACACCAGAAGGAAGGGAGGAAAGAAGACCATGGAGGGCAACTAGAAAACGAGTAGTGCTCAGAACACTACCTTGGTTTACACCCTCATGTTGCCTAAAAGGGGCAGAGAGAGTGGTACCAAACCTCACTCGAACGGAACGACGAGAGAGGAAACTTTGGAGGAAGAGAGGGAGATTCCCACAAAGGCCAAAAGAATGAAGTTGAGACAGAATATGATACCGCCAGGTTGTGTCGTAAGCCTTTTCTAGGTCAAAAAGGACGGCAACAACGGAGGTCTTCGCAGCAAAAGCAGTTCGAATATAGACCTCCAAGTTCACCAGGACATCTGTCGTGCTGCGGCACTTGCGAAAACCAAATTGAGAAGGGAAAAGGTGGTGATAGCATTCTAAGAACCACATCAGACGAACATTAACCATACGTTCAAAGAGCTTGCAGACACAACTCGTGAGGGCAATAGGGCGGAAGTCCTTGGGGGATGACCCGAGAGACCCTGGTTTCCGAACAGGGAGGACAACAGCATCGAGCCAGTCCTCAGGGACTGACGACGACTCCCAGACCCGATTAAACAGACTCAGTAAATACTGAGACGTACATGGAGGGAGATGGCGAAGCATCTCATAATGAATGCCATCAGAGCCCGCTGCCGCAGAACCACAGAGGGCCTGGGCAGACTGAAGCTCAGAGAGAGAGAAGGGATCGTTACAGGGAAGGCTGAGATGGGTACAGAAATCTAAAGGTCGAGATTCATGAATAGGCTTACGATAAAGCAAGGATTGAGAAAAATGAGAACCAGAGCTAACAGATGAAAAGTTTGAACCCAATTTGGTCGCGACTTGCAACGGGTCCACCATAAGAGTACCACGGAGGTGAAGGACTGGCGAAACATCGGGAACGAACTTACCCGCTATCTTGTAGATACGCTTCCAGATCTGTGGCAGAGAAGTTTCGGAGGTAATGGTAGAGACATAAGATATCCAACATGCACGTTTAGCTGTACGGATGGTATTATGGACCACCGCACTCGCCTTCCAAACAAAAGAAAAGAAAAGACTCAACCGTCTGCCAGCGGCGGTGTCTCTTCCAGGCTGACACTTTCAGCGGACAGCCCGAGCACAAGCCACATTCCACCAGGGAACGCATTTCCGCGTTTTCCGAGAAGAAGAGCGAGGAATAGAGCGGAGGGCAGTGTCGAAGACGGTGCCATGAAAAAGGAGGAGGGCGCGAGGGAGAGGCAGAATGGAGAGGTCGGAGATAGTAGCATGGAGGGTAAAGAGGCACCAGTCAGCCTCTGCAAACCACCACTGAGGGAAGGAGAGGGGAGGGTGAAAAGAGGAAAAGGTAACAAGGATGGGAAAATGGTCACTGCCATGGAGGTCATCAAGAACTCGCCACTTGAAATCTAAGTAAAGAGATGACGAGCAAAGAGAAAGATCAAGACAGGAAAGGGTGCGAGTCCGAGAGTCCAAATGAGTGGGCTCACCAGAATTCAGAATTGACAGGGAAGAAGAGAGGATGAACGGCTCGAGAAGGCGACCTCGGGTGTTTGTCAGAACATCACCCCAAAGGGTATGTCGACAATTAGAGAAAGAAAGAGAGCAGAGAGAGAGGAGAGAGAGAGAGGAGAGAGGAGAGAGAGAGAGAGAGAGAGAGACAGAGAGAGAGAGAGAGACTGTAATACAGATACTCCCATATACTGCCTATTATTTTCTGTGGCGCCATGATTACCGTGGGAGTCCTGCCTGAGGAAGTGTTGGCAGCACTGACTGTTGGCTGTTCCACTATTCTCCGTCTTACCAACCAGAGGTTAATTAGTGTTAACTCTAACCAACCAGAGGTTAGGTTAGTGTTAACACTTACCAACCAGAGGTTAGGTTAGTGTTAACACTAACCAACCAGAGGTTAAGTTAGTGTTAACTCTAACCAACCCAGAGGTTAGGTTAGTGTTAACACTTACCAACCAGAGGTTAGGTTAGTGTTAACACTTACCAACCAGAGGTTAGGTTAGTGTTAACTCTTACCAACCAGAGGTTAGGTTAGTGTTAACTCTAACCAACCAGAGGTTAGGTTAGTGTTAACTCTAACCAACCAGAGGTTTAGGTTAGTGTTAACTCTTACCAACCAGAGGTTAGGTTAGTGTTAACTCTTACCAACCAGAGGTTAGGTTAGTGTTAACTCTTACCAACCAGAGGTTAGCTTAGTGTTAACTCTTACCAACCAGAGGTTAGGTTAGTGTTAACTCTTACCAACCAGAGGTTAGGTTAGTGTTAACTCTTACCAACCAGAGGTTAGCTTAGTGTTAACACTAACCAATATCACCACTACCAAATTCTCCCGGATGGGTCACCAGTTTATCAGGTGTCCCCAAAGCATCATGGGGCTCTCACCTCGTCAGGGAGCCGCTGATAAATATACAACAAAATAATTTGTCACCACTACTCCTATTGAACACCGGCGGAGCTCACTCTGGAGTAATGAACATAAATATGTAATTATATTTACTCTCCTGCACATAAATATGAACGCGGTAATGACCCTAAAGACGCTTAACGTCATAGAAAAGGGGATGGGCTTAAAACTGACCCATCGTTATGTGTTCATACCTTAACTAAGCAACGATGACTTTCCCTCTGTCTCTCTCTCTGTTCTCTGTCTGTCTCTCTCTCTCTCTCTCTCTCTCTGTTTCTCTGTCTGTCTGTCTGTCTGTCTGTCTGTCTGTCTGTCTGTCTGTCTGTCTGTCTGTCTGTCTGTCTGTCCTGTCTGTCTGTCTCTCTTCCTCTCTCTCTCTCTCTCTCTCTCTCTCTCTGCTCTATCTCTCTCTCTCTCTCTCTCTCTCTCTCTCTCTCTATCTATCTCTCTCCTCTCACTCTCTCTCACTCTCTCCTTGTCTTAAATTAAGGGTCACCTCCTCCTAGTTCCCCCGTCCTTTCTGTTTGCTATGTCCGGCCTCCAAATTATTTCTCTCTCCACTAAGAAACTTTCACAAGGGCCAGCTCAAACACAGTTGTCTTACACACAAACATGTATTACAAACCAATAAAACAATAATATAATATTAACAGGTGATGGTTCTACAAAACAGCAGCATCACACTTCCATATGATCGGTACTCAGCCCAAATGTCTCAGCTGGTTCCTTCTCTTCACCAACCTACAGCGCATCAGTCACCCCGCCGTCTGGGCTAGACTTTGTACTTGTAAACATGATGGTGCCCACCCACTGGGGTGGACGGTAGTAGAGCGACGGTCTCACTTCATGCAGGTCGGCGTTCAATCCCCGATCGTCCCAGTGGTGGGCACATTCCTTTCCCCGTCCCATCCCATTTCCTTATCCTGATCCCTTTCCAGTACTGCATATAGTCGTAATGGTTTAGCGCTTTTCCCTGAGAGTTTTCCCTTCCCTTCCCAACTAATATCAACGCTCTCCACTTTTATTGCATCAGACATACTACTACATGTATCTAACTATCCATCTCTCAAACATATATACACGCCCAATCAACCCTCTTTATCTCGTCTGGAAGATCAGCTTCGTTTGCTAACCAACAAGTCTCCTCTACAGGGATTAATCTTCCTGTGAATCAATACTGGAGCCCATTCATCAGTGGGTCCTCAAACAAGTATAATTGTTCTTACAGCTCCTAATGTATCGCTGTTACATCAACTAAGGACAAACCGCGTCCACCATACATAAAATCACATATTATGTTCCAAACTCTTGCTCTCCTCTGACTATACTACGCGCTAATTTCCCCTACCATTTCCCTCCCGATTTTTGTATCATCGGCAAATTTGCAAATGTTGCTGCTCAAACCTGATTCTAAGTCATTTATATATATTATGAATAACAGAGGTCCCAGAACAGAGCTTTGAGGCACTCAACTTACAACATAATAAAAAAAGCACTAACGATGCACTGATTAGTATGATTAACTTGATACATGCAGCTCTTGATAAAAATGAGTTCCCTGTTGGGTTATTGTTGACCTACGTAAGGCTTTTGACATTGTCACCCACCAAAACCTTCCTCTTAAAATACATCATTATGGAGTCAGGTCACTCCCTCCAATACCTGTATTCTTACCTTAGTGACAGGCTCCAGTATGTTTCTGTGAACGGACTCAATTTTCTCCCACCCTACCCATCAACACTGGGTTCCTCAAGGCAGCATACTTGCCCCTCTCCTCTTTCTCATCTACATTGATGACCTTCTAAATGCCTCTGAACACCTCAACCCAATTTTATTTGCTGATGAAACAACCTTCATTTTCTCCAGTCGTGACCCTCTTGCTCTGAATGTTACAATGAATACTGAAACTAAATAAAGTCCATCTTTGCTAACTGCCAAATGCGTTCTCTTTGGTGTTTGGATAGTTCTTAATTAAGAACTCTCCAGATACCAAACAGAACGCCTTGAAGGAAACCAACGTCGTCTATGCCTTCACATGCCACTTGGGGACTGTCGGTCCCAAAGCTCTCAGTATATAGGCAAGACAACAAAGTCTCCTTCTAGGCGATTAAACAACTGCACAAACAACAGGGCTCCATCAAGGAGCATATAATCTCCACACACAACCAGACTATCACCAGAGACATCTTAAACAAGCAACACAAAAATTATCAACAGATACAATGATAAACAGGAGGCTCGACATCAGTGTGGCCCCTACACATCAAAAAGTCAAAACCAGCAATCAACAGCCAAGTTATAAACACATACTTACATTCTGCCAGTTGAAGACCCGAACCTATTGAAGACTTCTCCTGTTGAGATGCTGGAGTCTGTTGCCCAGTACAATGCTGCTGGGACACGTGTCTCTTTGAGTCAGAAGTGAAAGCCTGGATCATCTCCTTCCTCCTTGCCGGCGGGTAAGAAGGCTTTGCTTTCTTCTTCGCCCCCCTATCTCTGACTACCATTCCATCCCCTCCGTTTCGGTGGGAGAGCCCCCTGTTCCTGCTGTGGGAGGTTTCTTTGGCCCTGGCTTCCCTCTCGGTCGCTGCCTTTGATGAGGTGCGCTCCCCTCTTCCTGCCCCTCCCCTCCTGCTGCCCTTGCTGAGGTGCGCTCCCCTCTTCCTGCCCCCTCCTCCTCTGCTGCCCTTGACTGCCCTTCTCGGTTATATCATCCTCCGGACCCTGCTTGTCCGCCTCTGGTCTGTCCTCCCGCTCCCTTCCTCCATCTTTACTCAGTTTACCATGCCCCCTACCCCGACTTCGCTGACCCTGAGCTTCTTTAACATGCTGTGTTTCATTTTCACCTTTGTTTCTTCATTGTTCTCGGTTGCCATCCTTTCTCTTTTTGTCGATGTCTATTCTTCAGTGGAACATTCGTGGATATTACGCCAATTTCCTTGACCTCCAACTTCTAATTTCCCAGTTTTCGCCCTTTGGTATGTCTCCAGGAGCCGATGCTTGGTGCTCGTCTTGGTCGCTCCGTGGCTATTCCTTTCTCTCCCATAACGCCCATAACTCTTCTGCTCTCTTGATTCACTCTGATGTTCCATTCCTCCCCTTACTTTTCACTCGCCTCTTCAATGTTCCGCTGACTGTGTCTTTGTGCGTAAATGGTACATGGTTTGTTTCATTTATCTCTCCCCAAATGTCTCGCTTTCTCTTCCCGATCTTAAACACCTACTGGACTCCTTACCGGAGCCTGTGCTTCTGCTGTGTGATTTC
>WNGS01165339.1:21459029-21495329 GCA_020271785.1 Procambarus virginalis | reverse complement strand
GTTGAAGGAGAAGAAATGGAGTTGTATAGAGGCGAGAAGTGTGGGAAGAGGAGGATGATACAAGCATGGAGGAGTAGAAGAAAGCCGAGGATTCGATGGAAGTCAAACAGGATGAGGTCTCGGATAAATGAGAAGATGAAAGGAAGGATCATCGGTGAAGACGAGGGAGTGAAGTATGATGGCAGGAGACGAAAGTATAATGGCAGTATATGGAAGAGTGAAGACGACAGAGGAGGTACAGATAGTAGATGTCTGACTCTGGACGTGAAGAGAAGAAGACAAGGAAACGGAGGGTGGAAACAATAAGTAGAGTAGACCGATGGAGTGCAGGCGTCCAAGGAGGACAGCCTAGCCAAGAGGTGTCAGGGAAGTCAAATCGTTTGTGAGAAGATCATGTTTCGGGCGAGTTGTGAGCCAGATGTTGCAAGGTGCAATGAAGTAGTTGTAGACTCTAAAGAGTACGTGAGCAGATCAACCGGTCGAACCAATCGGTTGGAGAACGAGACAGTGTGGTGATGAGTTATCCCGAGCTTTGCCACTGGAATAACTCTCAAAAATAAGGGGAGGGGAGTGTTATGATCTCAGCCTGCAGGAGAAACGAGTCTCACCCTTTGAGAGTTATTCAGCAAGCCTGACCTAACTGGAAGGTCCAGAATTATAGAGGCGATAACACAGATGTAAATAGTGTGTTGCATTTATATAAAGTTTGAGATTATGGGCAATGGACTAGAAAAACAGATAAATGACTTGTTGGAAGATGTGGACAAGTTACTGGGGGCGTGAGGCTCGCTTGTGGAGGGCGATGACCTCACTTGAGGCCAGACATCGCAGGGAGAGGCCGCGCTTCGTCGAGCTCCCGCCAGAAGGGACCCCTAGCGATATTATCTCCAAGAGAAGAGAAGGTGCAGACGTTCCAGCTGTTGAGTCGAGCTGAGGACGTGTGGTCTCAAGTCCTGGACGGCGAGGAGAGAGTATTAAGCCGCCCAGAGACAGTTTTGTGGGCTGTGACAAGCGCCCTGGTCAGACGTTGTCAGAGGGAGAAGCGCCCTCGACCAGATAATCTGTGGTAAGCCCGATTTAAGCCAGTTCATAGTGTTTGCTTGTAGTTGGTCGTGTGCCCAGCGACAGTAGCGATGTTTATTTTCAAATTAGAAATGTTTTGGTATGGCAGAAAGCCTAAAATAAGAGAGTGAAGTGGGAGGAGCGCTGAGCGACGTCCATCTTCTCTGAGCGCTGCGGGCAACTGAAGGAGCCCGGCTCCTGAGGGAGGAGGCCCCTCCCAGCGTGAGTGAGGCTCGCCCAGCGAGGTGGCGCATGGACTCGCCCACGGGGGAGTCCACTCTCATTAAATGTAGAGGACAGATAGAGATTGGAGACAAAGATGTTGTATGATTAATTTTGTTTATGTGTTAAAAAGGGAAACAATTTATTGGAGTGCAAATGGGTTGCAGGTTTGTCTTTGGGGAAGAAGTTGCTGAGGACTTGGAAGCCAGCACAGAGGGAGTGGTTGATGAGACTCCAAGGCAGGGGAGGAGAGGACCCGAGCTATGAAGAAGCAGTGAGGAGGAGTGTCACGTGCTTCTGCAGAGGTGGTGAAGTGCCACAGTTATTCGAGGAAACTTTATGGTGCAGCAGCCAGGAGAGCTGTGGATGACCCTAATAGGAGTAGGGAAGCACCATAGTTGTTCAAGGAATCTTCATGGTAGCAGCCTGGAGGAGCTGCAGAGGATCCTGGTGTTTAAGCCCTGAGGAACCTGAAGTTGTCAGGGTAGTGAAATAGTTCTAACTGATCACTTGTATGGAGGTGAGAGTGTTTGTCATTAGCGTGAACGACGCAGTGAGAGGTGAGTGATCGTTTGCATTTATGTGCCAAGAAGTGTATATTGAAGTTTAGAGCTACAGACGTAGGCAGGAGTACCTACAGATATATGTATTCTAAGACTGATAGAATGGTCGATTGATTCGTTGTGTGGCACGGATCATTTATACTGATATATATATATGTATGTTATTGCTTTCAAATGCTGATTTGCCTTATATGTGTTTATAGGTATATATATATGTATACATTCTCTTGATGGTAGTGTACATTATATTGTAAGACTTAATCTACTTGAGGAGGTTGATAATACCAAGAGATAGGATACCACTTAGCAAGCTGAGGATAGAGTTCTGATGGTGTTGGAGTGCAACCTGATTATAATAGTACAGAGTATAGGATTCATCATTATATTATATGTATGCGTGTATTGTTATGTACTTCGTCCAGTAAATGTATTCAAATTTGCTGGTGTTTGCACTTGTCCCAGTGAGGCTTCCCAGGAAATAGTAAAGAAGGAGAGAGAGAGCAAGAAACAGGAACCACTGCTGTGGACAGGGTAAGACAGAAGTCTAGTAAGATAAGGGGATTGAGGAGGTCATATTCCATAAGGAGAGAGTGGGGAGTCACAGCGGCTCGAGTGGGTGTGTGCACGTGACAACAAGGCTGCGTGTTGGAGCCGCATCCCCTAAACGTGTGACGTTGAGCCCCTCTCCAAGGGCCACAAGTGCCTAGTGTGATCTCTTAGTGAAATATGAGCATTTGTCGAGTTGTGGGTTGGGTGGTTCGTCAGCGGTAGCACCACCAAATCCACCATCGCGACAATAGGTATAAATAACATGTGTAAATAGTGTAATAAAAACAATAACAGTATGGTGGGAGGAGCAATGTTGGCGACTAAGATGTTGGAGGAGTCAGGGAGCACACACACAGGGTATAGGGTGAAAGAAACTCTGCCCATTGTTTCTCGTCGGCACCTGGGATCGAACCCAGGACCACAGGATCACAAGTCCAGTGTGCTGTCTGCTCGGCTCCGAGCGGTCTTTGTATATATATACATAAATTAGCATGATGCAAGGAAAATATGTGCAACATATGTGTACACATGTGTCATGCACGTAACACGCATGCATGCAGTGTTTTCGGACAGTACGGATGTTCTACTGCCATAATATAGTGTACGTGTTCATTATACATAGGATTGGCATGAAAAAACAAATAAAATGTATTTGGAACTGTGCGCAAAAAATGAAAAAAAATATATTCGTGGCAACTGGCGCATCTTCAGCCGGGCGCGCTAGTGGCCCCAGGGGCATACGCCACGGCGACAAGGGATTGATGACATCATGCACGAACTTACGGACCCCATAGCAGACAAAGTATGTACAGTACAATTTTGACTTTTTGTTAACATATCCATACTCAGGGAAGGTTTTTGACACTTAAAAAAAAAAAAAAAAGACAGAATTTTTCCAGAGAATTTATTTCCTGCACACTGGGGGGGTGCCATATTTGGAAGCTGTGCAGCTGAGGAGTTAACAAAGGCTTTAGCAGAGCAAGATGATCTAGGAGGACAGGCACCAGTCTAAGGGTGAAAATGGGATGGGAATCATGTCTGACCCTTAGTACTCACCTCTGAAACTTAGTACTGTTACCTGGTGACAGCACACATAGTGGTTTGTTGTAGGTTAATTTGTTTTAAAATGGTTCTTGATGATTTCTGAGATGTCAAGAAACACTTTGGGTTAGTTTTGAATGCCAAAGTTAGTGGTACTCAAAAATGATCTCACTTGAGCTCCTAGCCCCATTTATTAGGACAACACAATTAGCCAGGGCAGCTGGGACTAGCTCTGAGGCTAGTCACACACAGCGTAGTGGAGAACTAGTGCTCTGGAGAGAACTACAACAGGGGGGCTAAGGCAAGTAACAAAAGAGGTTCTTGCACAGAAATGCATCCTACATTCAAGCAAATAACTGTTTTTCACCAAGACATCTGCTAAATAATTTCATGGCAATGCACTGGACAATTAAAAATACATAAAAGTACTTACATGTATCTGTTCTGCCAGTTCTCTACCTGGTACTATGACAAGACCAAGAGGCGAGTTATGTGGCAAGTTGGATCCATACACTTTCATCTGTTGCCGTATTTGATGCAGCATGGGAGCAATAAATGCTAGTGTCTTTCCATTTCCTGTTTCTGCAGCAATAAGTGTATTTTTGCCTTCTAAGACATGTGGAATTGCTAAAGCCTGAAAGTAGGAGAATATAGAAATTTATATATACAAAAAACTTTTACAGTGGACTACAGTTCCAACAGACAAATCAGAGCAAAAAAAAACCCTCATACTGCAAACAAAATTTTATTGCATCCAAAGTTACTATTTTTCTCTATTTTATACCAAATAATAATATGTTTATATTAGTGCAAATAATATAACATCATTTTGTGTATATGTGATATACAAAATGACTTGGTAAACCAGCAATTGAGCGCAATGAAAAATCTCCTTCTGGTAGATCCTCGGTGGTCCCCTGACGTTATCTCGTTGAAATGCCTACACACTACTGGGTCCCATCAGTTGCAAGTCCTGTTTGGCTTACTGAGGACCAGAGCCAAGCTTAGGCACCCCCCCTTTCTTTCAAAGAAGCACAGAAAGCAGGGGACTATTACCATCACCCTCACTAGGAAAGTATCCAGAAAGTCAATGAAACTTTACATAGAAAGCAAAGCATCATAATGATCAAATGACTACGTAAACAATTCAGACGAAACAACTGGTTCACTCGATCCTAGCTTGGACCCATTAGAACTGATAGCCACCACTATACAGTGAAAATATTTTTCATTATATTCCATATTGGAAAAATATGCCTCATGCACTGGGCCCCTTAACCCTAAAACTGCGCATGGCGTATATATACGCCAGGAGTAACATGTTCCACAGTATGCAAGCCATATATATATGACACAGAGTGCTGGGCACCATTCAAATGGCCCGTGGCTACACGAAGTTCACATCAGCTTCCTCAGGGCTCTTGTAACAGACGCCATGTTTAAAAAAAAATGTGGGCAACATTCTCCGGTGTGAGAGCCACAGTACTGTGGGAGCAACCAAGGCTGTTGCATGTAGCATGAGCTAATAGCATTGCTGTTCAGCTTGTGACCACAGCATCGCCTAAAAAGTATAAATAAATATGTAACTGCTATTATTGGGCGATGACAGCATTACAGAAGATCCCTGACTGTGATAAAAAACTAGCGGTGAATGTAATGAAACGTCATTTTCTGTGGGGAGCCCTTATGGCTCCCGGGAGTTTATCGGGCTAATGTATGTTATATTAGACCGGGACATTAGCTACGGTGTTCAGACCTACCAGGACCATGAGCCAGAACCTGGCCCTTTCAGAGAGGTTTCAGGGAGCAATGACCTTGGAAAACCCCCCGATGGTTGGGGGTTTTCCTTATCTGCCATCGACTGGGGTTAGACACCCAGAAAGGTAGGCATAACAAAACAAGCCTCACATGGTAAGAAACTAAACAAAAAAATGAACAGAGAGGTAGAAACTCCCTACAATTCCAAGGAAACAAGCAAACATCACACTTTACTGCCATGCAGCTCGTCCGCACAGCCCTCCCCCCCCCCTTCCCGAGAGGGGGAGGGGGCCCTGGACCTCACTGCGCTTGCTGCCTAGCACTCCAGTTCGGAAGCTAAGCTTCAACTAATGCGAAAAACCACTGACCAGTGGGAGGGAGGGTTGCCAGGGAGCCTCCGGGACTCATCCAGAAAATGGCATTTCATTACATACAATGCTGGTTTTCTGTGGGGAGCCTCTACGGCTCCCTGGAGCTACATACCCAAAGAGAAGGAAAAGAAAGGGCTGACCCGGGAGGCAGCTGCCACAAACTCTGCAACGCGAAGTCAAGGCAATAGGCAGCAACCTGCAACCCAAAGCAACACAAAAATACCCAGGAGCAGACACGCACACAAAATAACAGGCGGTCAGGAACCTGTGCGACCTCCAATCCCCATGCCCAAAATGAGCCCAAGACATGTTACCAAACACGGCAGCAAAAGCTGCAAACGTCCGAACGGCACAGGCGTCAGGATAGACTGCAGGCTGGTAGACTTAAGAACCCTGTGGACGACCCGGGAGACCTAAGCCCTGGAACAGGGAACGAGAGAAACCGGATCAACCCAAACCACATCCCCAGCCACGGCACGCAGGTAACAACGAAGAGCCGCAACCAGACAACACATGACGCACCCCCGGCCGAACCAACCAAACATCAATAACCAAAGAACCCCTTTGGAAAGCAGCCATCTTAGCCTACACCAGAAAGACGGAGGAGGCTACAAACGTACAAACCTACCACCAGTACCAAAAGAGCAGAAATCACTGCGCCGGAGAAGAGCCGGAAGCTCCCAGAGCCGACCCGCAGAGGCTAATGCCAACAAAAATATGGCTTTTGAAAAACAATCTTGAACCGAAGGGGCTACCACAAAACGAGGAAAGGAAAAATAAGAGAGCACCCTGACCAAGGACCAGGACGGCTCAAGTGGCGCATGAGCAGGCTGGAAGTGAAACAAAGCACAAGAAAGTGTACGGCGGATGTGACGTCCACCCCGAATGCAAACCAGAGCGGCTCCGCCAGCGCCACACAAAACGAGGCGACAGTAAGAAGCATCAATTAACGGTCCTGAAAACCAAGAAAGGACAAGACAACCCAATGCGAAAGAGAAGATAACCTACGAAGAGCAAGAAAAAGGCGAAAAGAAACACCAGAAAAAACAAACTGTCGCCGAGACGAAGCTCGCAGGTGGGACACCATCAACGAAGCCACCTGATCACTATATAGATGGTGATACCTGCTTGATGGGGTTCTGGGAGTTCTTCTACTCCCCAAGCCCAGCCCGAGGCCAGGCTTGACTTGTGAGAGTTTGGTCCACCAGGCTGTTGCTTGTAGCGGCCCGCAGGCCCACATACCCATCACAGCCCAGTTGGTCTGGCACGTTTTCTAGAAAACTGTCTAGTAATCTCTTGAAGATGTCCACGGTTGTTCCGGCAATATTTCTGATAGTTGCTGGTAGGACGTTGAACAACCGTGGACCTCTTGATGTTTATACTGTACAGTGTTCTCTGATTGTGCCTATGGCACCTCTGCTCTTCACTGGTTTTATTCTGCCTTTTCTTCCATATCGTTCACTCCAGTACGTTGTTATTTTACTGTGTAGATTTGGGACCTGGCCATCCAGTATTTTCCATGTGTATATTATTTGGTAACTCTCTCGTCTCCTTTTTATTGAGTACATTCGGAGAGCTTTGAGACGATCCCAATAATTTAGGTGCTTTATCTCATCTATGCATGCCATATATGCTTTCTGTATTCCCCTTTATTTCAGCAATCTCTCCTGCTCTGAAAGGGGAAGCGAGTACTGAGCAATACTCTAGACGGGACAACACAAGTGATTTAAAGAGTACAACCATTGTGATGGGATCTCTGGATTTGAACGTTCTCGTAAAAAAAATATGGCAGGTGATACATCCGCATCAAAAAAACAGATGCAAAGAGCCGAGGAGAAGGCCAAACCAGCCACGTACCAGACCAGTCCAACCTGCCGAAAGAGGTGGAGCCGCGGGAAACGCCCCGGGTTCGGACACCGATCAAGCAGCGTCTGAAAACAAAGCTGGGCTGGCCACCAAGGGGCCATGAGGATTACTCTCCTCGGGAAGGTCTCCAACGAGCCAGAACCTGAAGCAACAGCTGGACCGGGGAAAGAGGTAAAGGTAACTCCACCTCGACCAGTCCTGCTGAAAGGCATCCACCCGCGAATGCCTCGCAGGTGGGAAAGGGTGCCACATAGAATGAGACGCCGAGACCATGCCGACGTGAAGATGTCCATGTCCGGGAGTCCGTATGTCTGGCAGAGGCAATGAAACAAGTCGGCGACAACCAGCCAATCCATGAACAGAGGAATGAACCGAGACAGGCCGTCCGCCGAGACATTGGACACTCCCCAGACTTGAACTGCATGGAGAGCCAAACCCCGAGAATCCAGCAGACGAGCCACTCGAAGGGACCAATCCCAAAAGAGGCAAGGACTCCCCGCAGTTCCGGCAATGAACCACCGGGGAACAGTCTGAATGGAGCCGGACGGGAGAGCCCCAAGTGACCCGAACCCTCAGAAGCGCAAGAAAGACAGCCGCGAACTCCTGAACCGTGCTGTGAGCCCAACGGAAGGACAGACCCCACCATACCCGGTTGGCCTGGTGAGCACTGGTCACAAAGCCCCAGCCAAGAGACAACCTGTCCGCGAACACATCGAGCGAAGGCTCAGGGAGGTGCCAAGGCATGGAACTCCGAAAACCCTGAAGAGGAAGCCGGCGACACAACACCAACACAAGGTCCCCGGAGGATGAACCCACCGATCGCGAGAGAGGCGGAAGGGGCGTCCCCGAAGGAACCGAAACAGACACCGAAGCTAAACCCGACCCAGCGCTATACCAACACGCGAAGTACAGACTCCTGCATAAACCGCTCAAGCAACCGCCAAGTGACCCAGGACCCCCTCAGAAACAGCCGAAGGCGGGACTGCAGCCGCAGCAACGCCTTTGGAGGGAGAGACAAAGAAACGGGCCAAGAGTCCAAAACAAGACCCAGACAGACAGAACCAGATAGAATATCCTCCAGTTCACCAGGAACCCGAACCCGGTGATCTGGAAAGAACCACACCCCTGGCAAGCAGACAAGCGGACTGACTGGGAGCCCACACCAGCCAGTCATCTAGGTAGGCCAGAAACCGAATCCCGAGCAGACACTGACAAGTCACCAAGATCCGGTAAAGATGCGTAAATGCACTAAGTGCCAAGTACAAACTAGGGAAGGCAACCAAAGCAGCAAGCCTGAAGCTCCACCACCAACTGTGCCAGTCCCGGAACCCTGGAGAGGAACGTGCCAAGAAGGGACCCGGAGCTCCAGGGACACAATCAAGGCACTCGGCCCCCAACAGAAGCCGAACCGGAGACAACAGTCATCCAAAGTGGGGCAAAGAATTCAGGGCGCAGACTGAACAAGCCCAAAAGAACCTCGGGTGGGCAGTACTCGCAGGGTGCTTAGGGAAGGAAGCCCCTAAGTGCATGCAGCCCCGGTACTGATGAGGAACACCTGGCCACTGTACAACACAAAACACAGCAGTGAGCGCCATGACGGCAAACACCGCCAAGGAAACTGAGGCCAGAGAAGCATCTGTCCTGGTTGACATTAACTTACGAACTGGAGTGCTAGGCAGCCGGGCGCAGTGAGGTCCGGGGCCCCCTCCACCCCTCTCGGGGAGGGGAGGGCTGCGTGGACGAGCGGCGCGGCAGTAAAGTGTGATGTTTGCTTGCTTGTTTCCTTTGGATTGTAGGGAGTTTCTACCTCTCTGTTCGTTTTTTATTGTTTAGTTTCTTACTATGTGGGGTTTGTTTTGTTATGCCTAACTTTCTGGGTGCCTAATCCCAGTCGATGGCAGATAAGGAAAAAACCCAACCACAGGGGGAGGCGGGGTTCCAGGGCCATTGCTCCCTGAAACCTCTCTGAAGGGGCCAGGTTCTAGTGCTGGTCCCTGGTAGGTCTGAACTCCACAGCTAATGTCCCGGTCTAATATAACATACATTAGCCCTATAAGCTCCCAGGAGCCGTAGGGGCTCCCCACAGAAATGACCGGGATTGTGATGATAGCAGGATTGTTGTGATAATTAGCGCTGTGTGGGAGGAGTAATGCTGAGGGAGGGAGGGAGATAGCGTCGTTTACTGACTGTGTGGCCACCTGTTATTGTCTGCATTCACCATACCAGCTCAGTGGTTCTCTATGGTGAACACAAATCTAGATACTTATAAATAATGAGTGTATTAGTGTAATAACAAAATGATTATGTTGGGAGGAGCCATTTGGGTGACCGAGATGGCGTCGTCTGCATGACTTGTCTAGCTGTGTAGAAGGTGGTCACTATGCTCTTTGGGAACCCTACAAGCTTAGGTGTACAGTTACAGTGAATACAACATGTAGATTCTTATATATAACGTCTGTATAGTGTAATAACACCACAAACAGTATTGTTGGGGGGAGTAATTTTAGTGCATCTGGCCTTGAATCAGTGAGGAAGGCAGCCGCCAGCTGACAGCAGTGTGTAGCGACGTCTCTTAGTGCCTAAACTAACTATATTAGCTTAGTTGTACAGTTGTGGTGAACAAAACATGTAGATACTTATATATAACGTCTATATATAGTGAATAAAAGCAAAAACAGTATGGTGGGAGGAGGAATGTGGGCAAGTGAGGTGTTGAAGGAGGGAGTGGCAGCGAGTGGCTGGCTGCTGTGTGGTGGCCACTCCTCGTTGCTTTGACTCAAAATACCAACTTAGTGGTTTGTTATGGTGAACAAAACATGTAGATACTTATATATAACCTGTGTATATAGTGTAATAACAGCAAAACTATTTGTTTATTGTTGTATGAACATAATTGAATCACTAATATGCACACCATACTTTCGAGTATAGTGATTCACCCCTTTTATTATGTAAATCTTTCACACTACAAACTATTGAATAATATTACTGAAAAAAAATCAGAGACATTAAAATAATTAGGTAATATCATCTTTGTGGCAACTCCCACCTGACAGCTCGGGTGATGCTGACTGCCTCTGACGACTGCTCTGTCAACGTCCACATTTGACAGATTTCCTCGGCTTTTGTGGCCAAAATATGTTGCCTACGATTTTTTTATATTTTTTCCATGCTCAGAGAACACAAATTAACAAGTTTAAAAGACGAAAAAAAATTTAGAATTTTTTTCTTGCACACAAGGGTGTAAATCTCCTCGGGATCCCTTAACAGCTTAAGGGTTAAAACTCCTACAGTCAAAAGGATTGGTAGGCCTTGCTTTCGCAGTCCGTATTCGTACTGAAAATCTGGATCAAGCCAGCATTTGTCCTTTTGTTTTAAGCGCTGAGCTGGCCTTAGGACACCTGCGTTATCATCATTTGACAGATGTGCTGCCCCAGTTAAACTCCCCACCTGATAATGTCCTCGGAGCAGATCGCAGCGGACGCGAACACCCAGGCTTGGGGCCGGAGGCCACAGCTGAAAGACAAACCAACCCAAAGGCGGAGAAGCGCGAACCCCATACGCCAGGGGAGAAGGCAAGCTCCAAAACTGAGACACTCGCTCGTCAGTCCTCGCCCTTCCGCCGCTTAGGGATAGAAACAGGAGGTGCTCCCATGTGGGGAAACTCCAATTCCGTCTCACCAAGTAAAGAAACAATCGGAGTAGTGGTATTTCATTGACGGCAGCTTGCGCGAGGCGAAACAAACCTTCCACTTATGCTATACCGCTGATGTCTCTCTTCAAAATCAGACTAGTCAAGCTCAACAGGGTCTCCTTTCCCCGCTGTATAATGCAGGCCTTTTCCCTTGCCTGTGGGTTCAGTAGATAGGGACAGTGGGAATCTCGTTAATCCATTCATGCACAACCTTGCTTTTGCCACAAGGGCAAAACCCTGACAGGAAATCAAGATGTCAGCTGCAAAGGGTTTCATTTGACGAACTGGAGGGCGAGTGGCCGGCTTGGATGGACAGGGTCCCCCCCTCCCCCTCACAGGGTGGGGGTCAAACAAGAGCTGCATTGGTCTGATGACATTTTGCATGTTGCGTTGTTTTTATTAGGGGAAGGTTAAGGGCTCTGTTTGGTCTTGGGCTGCAATTTTCTACCAGTTAAGAGTTTGTTTTGGGACACCTACCTTCTGAGTGACTAACCCCAATCGATGACAGGCATGAATACACTTTCAAAGAATGGAGTTTTCATAGGCCATTGCTCCCTGCATCTCTCTACAGGAGCCAGGTTCTGGCTCATGGTTCCTGGTTCGCAGTACTCCATATGACTGAAGCCCTAGACTAATACAGTATAGCATATACTGTATCAGTCCGATAACTCCAGGGAGCCGACGGGGCTTCCCACAGAAAACTTGAAACACAGTAGTAGACACTTCCCGCCAATCAAACATGCGGGTATGACAAAACCTCTGCCAAGCCCCCAAGGAAAAACAATGAACAGTCCACAAGTCAGGATAACTCGTAACACACTTAATAAGTAGAGGAAGAACTGAACTCAAATGAGGTCTGATCCATAACCGACGTGTAGACAGGGTAAAACAGAAAGTAAGCCTCAAGGGCCTCCCGAGCTTGTGCAGGGGAAACACGGGAGGAAGGAAACCTTAAAAGAAAGACGAGTCTGGAGTACACAAAGGCACACGGAAACGAAGCCTGGGGAAGCCTGGACCTAGTTCACACTCATACAGGGAAGGGGGATAAGAAAACCCCCCTGCAACAACAAACCCTTCACATTGGGGATGAGTGCCTACAAAGGGTCATGTGGATCCCCAAGAGCTTAATTCTGACTTCCCCATACCCCAGGAACCCCAGCTAAGGGACCCTGGGGTGGAGCATTCATCCACGCCCACTGTCCACTTGTACCAAAAGAAACAACAACGGCACTGTCCAAGAAGGGAAAGCAGAGTCCGAGAGAAAGCTTCAAAGGAAAGGGTCGGCTGGGAGGACCCAGAAGCTTCAACGGGATAGAGTAGCTCAACTGCCTCCAAGTCTGTGTCAGAAGGGGCAAACTCTGGAACTGTTCAAGCCACATCCCAAGCTAAATCCTGCCTTGAGCCCAAAACCCTCAGATGCTTTGGAGCCAGATGCAGGGCCCTGGAATTCCAGGGCTGCCTTCTGGTGGTGGGGATGTGTAACTAGCCAGGATAATGATCTAACGACTGTGTTTCTTGTTACTAAGGTTGCTAATATTTCTAAGCAGTTGATAATTTTTTCATACTCTACCTATCTGGTGGTTTTTCGTATGGTATGGGAGATCTAATATCTCCTGCTTCTTTTTGAGTGGACCAGGTTTTGGACCTGGTCTGCAGTAAGTGATGTTCAGACTCACAAGGATCTGATGTGAGATGATATATGCAAAGCTATCAAGGCACCTAGCACCAGAGATCTACCAAGAAAGCCCCTCCCACAAATGGCAGACACCACCAATTACAAGATATCATTACATTCCTATTTCAAATGTAGTAAATTTTGTCTCCAAGCAGATTCAAAGTTATATTTAGTATTGTAAATAAAAAATATAGTAAATACCTACACATTTTAGCCTGCAAGGTAGTAAAGGCATGAGTTGTTTAATTATTAAGATACTACTAAATTATTATGGCAAGATATAAGAATTAAGTTTTGCTTATAAAATGCCACGTACTATAATGTTAATAAACTCTTGACATTTATTTATATATATATATATTATAATATATATATATATATATTATATATATATATATATATATATATATATATATATATATACATATATATATATATTAATATATATATATATACATATAATATATATATATATATATATATATATATATATATCTATATATATAATATATATATATATATATATACAATATATATATCTAGTATATATATATATATATATAATATATATATATATATATATATATATATATACATATATATATATAATATATATATATATATATACATATATATATATACATATATTATATATATATATATATATATATATATATATATATATACATATATATATATATATATATATATATATATATATACATATATATATATATATATATATATATATATAATAATACATATATATATATATAATATATAATATATATATATATATATATATATATATATATATATATATATATATATATATATATATATACATATATATATATATATATGTCGTACCTAGTAGCCAGAACGCACTTGTCAGCCTACTATGCAAGGCCCGATTTGCCTAATAGGCCAAGTTTTCATGAAATAATTGTTTTTTGACTACCTAACCTAACCTAACCTAACTTTTTCGGCTACCTAACCTAAACTAACCTATAAAGATAGGTTAGGTTAGGTTAGGTAGGGTTGGTTAGGTTCGGTCATATATCTACGTTAATTTTTACTCCAATTAAAAAAAATTGACCTCATACATTATGAAATGGGTAGCTTTATTATTTCATAAGAAAAAAATTAGAGAAAATATATTAATTCAAAAAATCTTGGCTTATTAGGCAAATCGGGGCTTGCATAGTAGGCCAAAAAGTGAGTTCTGGCTACTAGGTACGACATATATATATATATATATATATATATATATATATATATATATATATATATATATATATATATATATATATATATATATATATATAAATAAAATTGCAGTAACCCATATATATATAACTCTTGCAGTAACCCAACCTGTATATTTGTAGGCCTCTCAAATCCTAACTTATGTAGCTGGGACTGCATATCACTCTCAAGGCCAAGGGACTCAAAATCTGGTTCTTCTTCTTGGATTTCATGAAATGCAGGATTCTGAAACAGAATCTCACATTAAGTTGTTTATACCAATTAACCACTGCACTGCTCTGCATTAAAATATGACACCCCCGAGGTGCACCGAAAATAAATTCTTTAAAAAAACTAGCGTTGAATGTAATGAAACACCATTTTTCTGGGTGAGACCCGGAATCTCCCCGGAGCTATCCAGGCTGATATGGATTTATTAGACTTTGGCATTAGTTAATGTGCATGGAGTTCTAGGCCTACCAAGGTACACGAGCCAGAGCTTGCCCCCTCCCCTCAGAGAGCCACGAGGAGCAATGGCCTATAGAAACCAACATGTGGTTGGAAGCATTCTATGTCAGTCATCGACCAGTTCAGGCAACCAGAAAGGTAAGCGCAGTAAGCTTAGTGCTCTTACTTATCCTGCCTGAATAGCGAACAAACCCCTATTCTGGTTAAAATATTGCTACTGAAAGCTGAACTAGTGGACAGAACTCCCCAAATGAAACTGAGCATGACATCACCACGTTGCTGTCTGTGCAACCCCCCCCCCCCCCCCACCCGAACCCCAGAACAGGAAAGAAGGAAAACAGGTCAACACAAAGCACGTCTCTGGCCACCAAGGCTGTGGAGCGCCGGAAATGGCAGAGCCACAACTGGACACAACACATGATGCACCCCTGGCCAGACCAACCAAGCATCAACAACCCAAGGACCCCTCCGTAAAACAACAGTCACATTCCTCACCAGAAAAGAAGGATATTACTGCAAACTAAGAAAACAACTACCAGGACCAAAAGAGCAGAAGCCCCTGTGCCGGAGGAGAGCATGAAGCCCCTCGACCCGATCCCTAGAGGTCAATGCCAATAAGAAAAGAGCCTTCGCCAAACAACAAACAAACCTGAACCGAAGGGGCCACCACAAACTGAGGAGAAGAGGAGGAAAGGCGAGCACCCAGTCCAACAACCAGGACGGCTCAGTCAGTGCTGCTGCTCAGTGCCGACGGCTCAGTCGGCACGAGCAGGCCAGGTGAAACAACGCAAGAGACAGCTTGCAGAATGGAGCAGAAGTAACATCAATACCGAACGCAAGCTGCAGCGGCTCCGCCAACGCTACACAATACGAGGCGACAGTATTCGGCATAAGAAGACGGTCCTGGAACAATCACGAAAGGAAGGACAAGACAACCCCATCGAAGACAGACAACTTCATACTGCTGCCGAAGCACCCAGACACCATCAACGTAGCCACCCGCACACAATACAAGTGATGATAGACCCGAGCAGAAGAGAGAATCAGCCACGTACTAGGCTGGACCGATCTGCTGAAAAAGGCGGAGCCGCGGGAAGACCCTCGGGTTCGGACACCAAGCAAGCAGCACCTGAAACCAAGGCTGGGCCAGCCACCAAGGGGCCAGAAGGACACCTCTTCCCTGGTAAGTCTGTAAGCGAGCCAGGACCTGGAGCAACACATGAACTGGGGGGAAGAGGTATAGGCAATCCCACCTAGCCCAGTCCTGCCTGAAGGCATCGACTCCAATGGCCTCGCAGTCAAGGAAGGGCGCCACATATAACGGGAGACTCCGCAACCACGCCAATGCGAAGAGGTCTACTTCAGGAGGCCCGTATGTCTGGCAGAGCCAATTGAACAAGTCGGCGCCGACCGTCCATTCTGCAGACCCCGAGAACACAGCAGACGAGTCACCTGAAGCGACCAGCCCCAAAGACCCAAGGAGCACACCAAACCCCTGCAGTTCAGGCAAAGAACCACCGGGGAGCAGTCTGAATGAGCCGGATTGTTGATCCGCAAGTGACCCGAATCCTTTGAAGCGACGTCCACACAGCCACAAACTCCCACATCGTGCTGTGAGCCCTACAGAAGGATGAATCCCACTGTCCCTGAGTGGCCTGGTGAGCACTGATCATAAAGCCCCAGCCAAGAAACAACGTGTCCGTGAACACACAGAGCGAGGGCTCGTGGAGGTGCCAAGGCACTGAACCCTAAAAAAAACAATGAGAAAGCTGGCGATGCAGCAGGTGACGCAAGGCCCCTGGAGGCTAAACCCAGCAATTATGAGAGAGGCGGAAGGGATGGCCTCGAAGGAACCCGAACATCTGACGAAGCTAAACCCAACCCAGTGAGTAAACCATCACGGCAAAGTTCAGGCTCCCTCAGAACCCCCAAGCAACTGCCGAGTGACGCAATGGCTTCTTGCACCTCATGAGGTGGCATGCGGGAAGCCAAAAACCTCAGGAAGGACAGAACAGACGGACCCGAAGGGACACGGAACCAAACCCGGGAAAAGGCAGATACCAATCCAACATGTACGCAAAGGGGGAAGGGGGGGGGAGAAAACCCCACTCCTCGCAACAGTAAGCCCCACTTGGAGGGTAGAAAAACCCAGGCGGGGTCTAATGGGGTCCAAGGCCCCCAAGTCAGCCCCTCCCCAATCCCGAGAACCTTTACACCAGGACCTGGGACAGAGTCGACTTCCAAAGCTCCGGCCTCAAAGAAAAAACCGGGGCAGCCGGAAAGGCAGGAAGGAAGGAACAGGGCCCACTGGTCAGACCCTGACACAGCTGGAGGAACCGACTTGAGTGCCTCTGTCGCCACCCTGGAAGCGGCATACCCCAAGACTGCCCGAGTTTCAAAACCAGCTAAACCCTGCCCCGACCCCGAAACCCGCATTCGCTTCGGAGCCGAAGCAGGGGGGAAAGGACCAGAATGAACCACAGCAGGGGAAGAACGAGGGGGTGCGGACTGAACCAAGGGCAAAGCGACCAACACTCCCAAGTCCGGGTCCCTATAACTAAAACAGAGCAGCCTTGGGGCTTCCGGATCAGCAATCAACCTAGCGCATTGCAGTAACCTAAACCTAGTCTGCAATGCCTGAGCTACCTGAACCCATATAGTCATCAGTGGACTGGGTGAACTGAGTAACTAACGAGCAGCAAAACTTGCAAGACTCCGGGTTGAAGGTGTCACCAACGCAGGCGATGAGTCACAATAACGTGGCTAAAGTATGTTGACCAGACCACACACTAGAAGGTGAAGGGACGACGACGTTTTGGTCCGTCCTGGACCATTCTCAAGTCGATTGAGAATGGTCCAGTTCTCAATCGACTTGAGAATGGTCCAGGACGGACCGAAACGTCGTCGTCCCTTCACCTTCTAGTGTGTGGTCTGGTCAACATAAGTGTCACCAACCTAACAGGCAGCATAACAGAGGCAAAAAACGAGTCATCCTGAGACAAATGGACATAACAACCCTCAAACTCGCACAAGACTAGAGGGGACCCAGAGGTTGCACCCAACGGACTCCTTGCACCCCACAAAGTTTCCCAGGGTTCAAAAACTGATATTGCCAAGAGAAGCCCACAGAGGGTACTGCAAACCGGTGCCCAAGTCTACCAACCAAACTTCTAAAAGCTGAACCTCTGGGACGTGTCCACTCACGGGGGGCCTAGCAGGGGATACCACCAAGAAACACAGATACGGATATAACCCTAAATATAGACAGGGGGGTAACCAAAGGCAGACTCCCCCACTAGGCAGGGAAAACAAAAACAAAAGAAACGTGCCCAGGCGGAACAGAGCCGGCCACTATGAGAGGTGATAACTAGCTGTGTAGTACCCTGTGCCCCTATCAGTGCAAACTACCGCTTCCCAAATGCAAACAAGGGTGCAAAAAACACCCCAGCACACTAAGGGTGGTCAATCACCGAGCAGCAAACGACCAAGCAGAGGTAGATCCCAAGGTGACTTGTGTAAGGTGGGCCCAAGTCCCAAGGCAGCGACATCAGGGCAGCTAGGGAAGGTGACCCTAGGTGCATGCAGTCAGAGTACTTGTGAGATTACTCATGGCTCTGGTGCAACTACAGGATAGATCACCGGCACATGATCTGGGGTGAGGGGGGGGAGTTATGCAGACAAGTGGTGCGGCGACGTGATGATGTCATGCTCGTTTGCTCATTTTCATTTGGGGGAGTTCTGTCCACTCATTTGACTTTCAGTAGTAATTTCAACCAGAATAGGGGTTTGTTTTGGGATGCTTACCTTTCTGCTTTACCCAGTCGATGGCAGACATGGAATGCTCTATAACCACAGGTGCATTTCTATAGGCCATTGCTCCTCGAACCTCTCTGAGGGGGGCCAGGTTCTGGCTCATGGTCCCCAGTAGGCCTAGAACTCCATTCACATTGACTGATGTCAAAGTCTAATATATCCATATCAGCCTGAACAGCTCCAGGGAGCTGAAGGGGTTCCCCCCAGAAATTGCACAAGTTTAGATTAAGAAAAAAACGGGTAACGTAATAGATGTGGAGTTGTTTCAAACATAGATTAGATAGATATACAGTATAAGTAATGATGGTTGGGTAAAAATAAAGAACTGCTTTACATGGCCAATAGGACTTGTGTAATTCCTCTGCTCTCACGATTATCCATGCTTCTTTGTAACACTCTTATACATATCCAGTCAATCATTAGGGTACAAAATATACAAAGAACAACAATAATTTATATGAGCTGTATATTTTGATGTACACAAATGAATCATATGAAAGACACATGAACAAATGACATACTGTGATACATACTCCACCACAGCCATTGATAGTGAAGTAATCTCCAGCAGATTTTCTGTGGCCCCAGCCCTTTGATGCAAGGGAAACCTCAGTAAATTTGTTGTATGACTGGCCAAAATAGTGGTTATATTCTTTTCTTTTGCATGAAATTACAGGCCTCTGAAAATGTGAAAATTTTGCACTTTAAAAATCCTGAATATACTGTGCCAGTATTCTAAGGACATAAAATGACATTATATAATACAAGTAGTTTGATATATTACTTTATATATAAATTAATATATTAATATAAATCTACAAGGGCTGTGATGAGGGTTCAAACCTACATCCGAGAGGATCCCAGATGCGCCTTAATCGACTGTACCACGACATGGTTATCCTCTGGGATCCTCTCGGACGTAGGTTCGAACCCCTCATCACGGCTCTTGTGGATTTGTTCATTTGATGCATCATGATATTGTGATTTCTGTGTGTAATATTAACATAAATTAATATACGTATATACAATTTTTAAGTCTTGATTCAAATTTTAATTAAATTTGGTTGCACAATTTAAGGAAATACTACAAATTTGCTTCTGCCATCCACCACGGGCAACATTTATTGGATACAGGGAACTGTTTTGAAGGGCACAGGACCTGATCAAACATTACCTGATTTGGAACAAAAAACTCTAGGGATGTGGGCTTAAGTCAATTATCATGTTCTAATATAGATTTGGCCGAATTGACATTTATCACTTTGTGCAACCAAAGGGTTAAATATGGTGTTTATTGCTGATCAAATTTAAAACCATACAAAAGAATAAACATACAGAATGGTCACCTCTCTGAGATTTCTCCAAAGAGAGCTCTCTTTCTTGTCTCCTCCTTTTCCTATTTTCTCTCTTCAACTTTTCTGCTACTGCCACAGGAACACGAATCACAGGAAATGAATCTTGCGTTGAAGCCCATCTTCTCTGAAAAAAAAAAAAGAGTATTAGGAAGAATATGAAGCAGAAACGAAACTCATGCATATTTACAGACAATAGAAATTGCCAAAATGTAAAGGGATTAACATTTTATGACTTTGGGAAATGTGCATATGTAAAAGTAATGTTTGACTGGGTTAGAATTGGTTTGGTTTGGTTTAGTTAAGCTAGCTTTGGTTTGGTTAGCTTTGGTTTGGTTAGGTTAGGTTTGACTGGGTTAGGTTAGCTTTGGTTTGGTTAGGTTAGGTTACCTTTGGTTTGGTTTAGTTAGGTTATGGTTGGGTTTGGTTTGTTTTAGTTAGATCTGACTTGGTTTGGTTACGGTTGGTTAGATTAGGTTGGGTCTGGTTTGTTTTGGTTAGGTTAGGTTAGCTTTGGTTTGGTTAGCTTTGGCTTGGTTAGGTTTGGTTTGGTTAGGTTTGGTTTGATTAAATTTAGTTAGGTTTGGTTAAGTTATGCTAGTTTGGGTTTAGTTAAATTTGGTTAGGTTATGTTAGGTTGGGTTAGGTCAGGTTAACATTCACCAGTATGATAACAAGGTTGTTTCATTGGCATTATAAATTTTCTCCAGAGAGAATTGTCCTGCACAATCTCAACTTTGGACACGCATTCCTCTGCACCTCTACCCAAGATTGCCCAAAGCCTCCTAGCAATACATAAGTAATGAAGAAATTCAATATATACTGTACTGTATACTAATTATAAAGTTGGTGCTGAATGCAGAACATGAAAAAAACATATTTTTACTCAGAAATAACCTAGTTTCATACTAACATGAGAGGAGAATATGAGGCAGATGACATCATAGAAAGTTGATGATTCAAGCAACAATGTTGCAGAGCAACTTGTCCATTGTTTGTTTTGGACAATATAATCTATGTTATATTGTATATAACATAGATTATATTGTCCATTGATATAGTGTTGTATGGACAGTGATTCCTGGCATATCAGCCTCCTGTTCACAGTGATCAATTGTCACATTTTTCTGTTCAAATTGTTGCAAATTTAATGATTTGTCTACAATGACAGCCCCATTGTAGACAAAGAAGCCACAGCTTTGTTGAAGACAGCAACAACCCCCAGTGATCGTGCACGCCTCACAGCTGTGCAGGCTTCCCATGCAGGGGGACTTCCTTTTGGCACTCCCTATGTCTGCAACAGGCACACATCTTGATCCGCAGCAGCTCCATATTGCGGTCACTCTCTGCTTTGCTGCCCTTATCCACACTGTTCATAGGTGTATTTGCAATGAGGCAGATGCAGACGAATATGGATTGCATGGCCTGCACAGTGGAAAATCAGACGGTTCGCACTCTAGACACGATGAAGTCAATGACATCATTAAAAGGAGCCTTGCCTCTGCCCAGTGTCCAGCAGAGAGTGTGCCCCGCAATCTAATGAACCGTAACTCTGTTAGCTTTGCCGGGCGACCAGATGGAATCACACTGCGCCCTTGGAAGGGTGGCAGACAGTTGGCGTGGGACTATACTTGCATATCCACCCTGGCAGCCACATACATCAACCTCTCTGTGGGCCAAGCAGGAGCCGTGACAAAAGTTCCCTTCCATTATAACATCAGGCAGTGATGACTTTTCTGGGGTACACTCTCTCCTACAAGAATCTGTCTAAAGACACTTGTTTTTCCCTACATTTTAACACTTGTCTGTAGTGAGACATCACATTGTCATTCAAAACGTCAATGCAATGGCCTGCTATAGCTTTATCTGGGCGAGTTTTTTTCAACAAAACTTTACAGCACTTCCCATACTTCACACATTTTCTTAATGAGGAAGGGACATCCTCTACTGCCTCTACTCAACTATTTTCTTAGGTTGAAACTTACCACTGACTTTCTTGGGACCCATGGCGTGATATATAATACAATAGTACCTTCGTTTATGATTATAATCTGTTCCCAGATATGCGTTGTCAACCAAAAATTTGTCAACGTGAATTTTCCAATAAGAAATAATGCAAATGTAATTAATCCATTCCACACCCTCAAAAATATTAACTTAAAAATTTATTTTATACAGAATAACAATCATTTTGGCATACAGTACTTGGGTATGGTGGAATAATGAACTTACCTGAATTTACCTGAGGGCCGCTAACACTAGTGCCCTTGACGAGGACAGGAAGCCGGCGGCTTATCGAAGGTCCCCCCCTATTTGCTTTGATGATCTTTTCCTAAATGAGCTTAAATTTGAAATACAAGAACTTAAATTAAATACAGGGCACAAAACACAATCAGATTACTCATAGAAGGAAAACAACATGCAAAAGATCTGGGAATTGCTATGTCTAATGACC
The DNA here is from genome assembly GCA_020271785.1 of Procambarus virginalis. Lineage (NCBI taxonomy): Eukaryota > Metazoa > Arthropoda > Malacostraca > Decapoda > Cambaridae > Procambarus > Procambarus virginalis. The sequence goes on along the minus strand of WNGS01165339.1, from coordinate 21,473,192 downwards.
TGACAGTGAACATAACCAGACAAATATAGCAACATTTAAATCCAGGGATCCACAGCAATGTTAATACTATTTATTCACTGGTGCTGTCCTGTCTTGAGTACTGCTTGGTATTCACTTCCCTTTTCAGAGCAGGAGATATCTGAGATAGTAGGAGTACAGAGAACATATACGACACGCATATACACAATAAAGCACCTAACTTATTAGGATGGTCTTAAAGCTCTCAAAATGTAACCTGGAAAGGAGATAAGAGAGATATCAAACAATATATACATGGAAGATATTGGAAGGCCAAATCCCAAATTTGCACAGTAGAATAACAACATACTGGAGCGAAGAATAAAGAAGGAAATGCAGAATAGAACTAATGAGTAGAGGTGCCATGGGCACAATCAGAAAGCACTGTCAGAACGTCAGAGGTCCAAGGCTGCTCAATATCCTCCCAGCATGCATTAGAAATATTGCCGAAACAAAAGTGGACTTCTTAAAAAATCAATCAGATAGGTTCTTGCAAGAAATGCCAGACCAACCAGGATGTAATGAATATGCAGACGAGGAGTCACAATAACGTGGCAGAAATATGTTGACCAAACCACACACTGGAAAGTGAAGGGACGACGACGTTTCAGTCTGTCCTGGACCATTCTCATGTCGATTGTGAATAGTCGACTCAATCATTCAACTTGAGAATGGCCCACAATCGACTTGAGAATGGTCCAGGCTGGACCTAAATGTGGTCGTCCCTTCACTTTCTAGTGTGTGGTTTGGTCAACATGTAATGAATATTTAATTTATTTTTATTTATTATTATTATTATTTATTTATTTATATACAAGAAGGTACACTGGCTTTGTGAGGATACATAGCATGGTATTTACAATCTTGTAAAGCCATTAGTATGCGCAGCGTTTCGGGCAGGTCCTTAATCTAACAGACAATTTTAAGTACAGTAGGTAAATTCAAGAAGAATTAATAAAATGATAAATAAATAAATGATAACATTGCAAGAAAGAAAAATGAGATAGGAGAGATTAGTAGAGAGATTAAAGCACATTGGTAGCTCTGACTGCATTGACAACTTGATTGGTAATTTAGACAAGATTAATAGGCACCACACAGCAAATTAATAGTGCATATAAGACAGCAATGATCACAATGGTAAAGTTGTTTGGATTAGGTACATAAAGATTGGGAGATTGGGTAGCACTAGATACAGTGCAATTTTAAAGCAACAAGGTAGGAAACTATGAAGATGAAATTAGGTACTTTTTAGTTTTGTATTTGAATGATGCAAAAGTTGGACAGCTTTTCAATTCATTAGGGAGTGAGTTCCATAGACTAGGTCCCTTTATTTGCATAGAGTGTTTACACAGATTAAGTTTGACTCTGGGGATATCAAAAGATATATTTATTTCTGGTGTGGTGATTATGGGTCCTATTACATCTGTCCAGCGAGAGTTTAAGAGCAGGGTTTGCATTTAAGAACAGGGTTTTGTAAATGTAGTTGACACAAGAGAATGTGTGAAGTGAGTTTATGTTTAGCATGTTTAGGGATTTAAACAAGGGGGCTGAATGTTGTCTGAAAACAGAATTTGTTATTATTCAGATAGCAGATTTTTGCTGGGTGATGATGGACTTGAGGTGGTTTGCAGTGGTTGAACCCCCATGCACATACAGTATACCATAATTAAGATAGGGTTAGATTAGTGAGATGAGAGCAGAGTTAGGTACATAATATCTGATATTGGAGAATATATCAACTGTTTTAAAGACTTTCTTAGTTGTGTGTTGTATGTGGGTGCTGAAGTTTAGTTTCTTGTCTAGGAATAGGCCAAGAAACTTTCCATCATTTTTATTACTAATGTTAACATTGTCTATCTGAAGCTGAATTGCATTTGTTGATCTGCTTCCAAATAAGATGTAGTAGGTCTTTTCTATGTTAAGTGTTAGTTTGTTGGTTGACATCCATAAGTGGACTTTTTTTGGGTTCATTATTAACAACATTATTTAGTGTATGTGGGTTGGAGTTGGAGTAGATGAGGGTAGTATCATCGGCAAACAATATAGGTTTAAAAATGTTAGAGATATTAGGCAGATCATTGATGTATATAAGAAATAGGAGAGGTCCCAAGATGCTGCCCTGTGGCACTCCAACGGTTATTGGTAGAGTGGTTATCTTGAGATGATTCTTGAGATGTTTTCGGGGCTTTTTAGTGTCCCTGCAGCCCAGTCCTCGACCAGACCTCCACCCCCAGGAAGCAGCCCGTGACAGCTGACTAACACCCAGGTACCTATTTTACTGCTAGGTAACAGGGGCATAGGGTGAAAAAAACTCTGCCCATTGTTTCTCGCCGGCGCCTGGGATGGAACCCAGGATCACAAGTCCCGCGTGCTGTCCGCTCAGCCGACCGGCTCCCTTAGGGGAGTGGGAGAGGTTATATTATTGATAGCTACACATTGGTGTCTATCATTAACACTTTCGCTCGGCGAGGACTCGGCATTGAGTCCTCCGTAAAACAGGGGCAAGTCCGGCGAGGACTCAGCATTGAGTCTTCCGTGCGGCAACTTTAGTGGCGTTTTCGGGACGGTCTTGCTGTGGCTTTGGACATTATATGCATATACTCTTGTAGGGAATTTCATTGCAAATACATTGATACCCAAATGAAAGTCCTAGGACCAGAATTGAGGTAACAAAGTTGAAAACAGAATACCCATTTTATTGCTCTTTATTAGCGCTCAAGGGGGTAACGCTCTATCACTTTCCGTGCTTGTTGTGGATGGTACGCAGGGCTTTTGGACTTTATATTTGTATGCTCCTGTAGGGAATTCTATTGCGAACACAATGATAACAAAATGAAAGACTTAAGACGAGAATTGAGATGTCCAAAGTGAAGAGTGTGCACACATTTTATTGCTCTGGCTCGCTCCCGGGTAACACGCTCTCACTTTCTAACTTTCTCGCCGGACTTTTGGGCTTTATATGCATTTAGTGTTGTAGAGAATTCTATTGCGAACACATTGATACGAAATTGAAAAACCTAGGATGAGAATTGAGATGACAAAGTTCAAAAGAATATATACTTTTCAGAATGAGAAGCGCCTTGGGGTGGCGCAGCGCTCTCTTTCTTGTAACCGCAACCTGTTTTCATCATGTCGGCGGGTGGAGATAGCTGCTGTTTTTGATATTATATGCATATAGGCCTGTTGGGAATTCTATTGCGAACACATTGATACCAAAATGAAAGACCTAGGACGAGAATTGAGTTGACAAAACTGAAAAGAGTGTAAACATTTTATCACTCTTGTGCACTCCCGGGTAACTTTCTCTCACTTTCTCTGTTAGTCGCGGATGGTATGCAGGGCTTTTGGAGTTTATATGCATTTAGTCCTGTAGAGAATTATATTGCGAACACATTGATACCAAATTGAATATCTTAGGACGAGAATTAAGCTGAAAAAGTGGAAAAGATTATACACTTTTCAGAATTTACCGCGCTCTCCCTCGCGCTCCCAGGGAACGCTCAGGACATCCTGGGGTAGTGGGGAGGTCCCGCGCCCGGTGTGTCAAAGTGTTAAGATAGCATTGGATATAGTCCAGGGCATGGCCTTGGATTCCATAATGATGGAGTTTACGTAAGAGGTAGATGTGATTAACAGTATCAAAGGCCTTTTTCAGGTAAATGAAGAGTCCAATCAGAAACTCCTTTTTGTCAAGGGCTGAGTAAATTATATCAAGGAGACTAATAACTGCATCGTTGGTACTCTTTTGGGAGTGGAAGCCAAACTGACAGGGGCTAATTATGTCAAATTTTACGAGGTAGGAGTAGAGGTGTTTGTAGATAATTTTTTCAAATATTTTTGATAGTATGGGTAGGTTTGATATTGGTCTATAATTGTTTATGTCTGCCGGATTACCTCCTTTATGAACTGGCGTTACTCTTGCTTTTTTAAGGATATCAGGGAAGGTATGACACTCAATGGATTTGTTGAACAGCAGAGCTATGACTGGTGCAAGGGCATGAGAGGCGCTTTTGTATACAATGGATGGGATTTCAGTGATGTTCTCAGCTTTGGTTTTTAGAGAGTGTATGATGGACACAACATCTGTCGGGCTGACTGGTGACAGAAGAGAGGTTGGATAGCTGCCCGAGAGATATGTGCTGATATGTGTCCGAGTCTGTGGGATTTTTCTGGCAAGATTAGCACCAACTGATGAAAAGAAGCTATTAAATTAATTTCCCATTTCTAAATCAATTGACAGTGTATAGCTATCCTTAGTGTTATCTGGTTATGTGAGTGTTGTTTAGTTCCCAGGATATTAGAGATGGTATTCCATGTGCTTTTCATGTTGCCTTTTGCTTCTTTGAATCTATTCTCATAATATGAAAATTTAGCTTTTCTTATGATACTGGTAAGCACTGATGAGTACCTTTTAACTACTTCCTTTGTAACTAGGCCAATCCTAAATTTCTTTTCATATTCATGTTTTTTGTCGAGTGATTTGAAAATGCTGCTGGTGAGCCACGGATTGTTTATTCATTTGTCAGTTACTTGTTTGGTAAGGAGGGGACAGTGAGTGTTGTAGAGGCTTAGAGTTTTGGAGAGAAAAAGGTTAGCTAATGAGTTTATATCCTGTGTATTATTGAATTCAGATTTCCAGTTAATATTGTGAAGTGCATTTGAGAGGTTGCCTATAGCTGCTTCACTCTGTAGCCTGAATGTGAGTTTCTTGCTTTCTGGTGGTGTTATGTCCATGTTTGTTATGAGAAAGTGAATATGTGGGTCTTTGAGCTGCTCCAAGCATGAGCCAAGTTATCAAAATTAGAGCCTAGCCCCAGGCTGGGCTTGAGTAGTACAAGAACTCCAGGAACCCTCTCCAGGTATTAGCTCCATTAGGCAGTGCTAGGTTTGGTTGGGTTAGGAAGAACTGGATTTAGTTAAGTAGGAAAAGGTTTGGTAGGTTTTAAATCCACTAGCAAATTCTCAAGGGTATAATCTTTGTCAAGACAACCAGTTCAAAAGGTTTTAAGAATAGACTGGCTATGTACATGGATGAAAGAGTTGATGTAAATGGAACCTGCCTAATATCGGGTACATAATTCTAATGTACACTGACACAAAAATATTCCTAACACCGGGATTTACATCCTACCCACTAACTTGTCTTCGGCAGCACGTATGTAAAAGGTGTCCAAAACTTAAATGTTAATGATAAACAATGTTTAAATCTTTACCTGAGCAGAGTACGAGAGCTGAGAAAGTTTTAATGGTTGGAGCGCTAAGCGAAAGACCTCATTTATAATGTTAGCCATGATTATTCTCCAAGAAGTTCTTCTTTACAACACGTGCAATTTGCATTAAGGTTATCTCCTCGTAATGACTGCACGAGCTCTCCAGGGCTGGTAGCCTGTTGTTGCTGATTTAAGGGCGACGACGATCGTGCGGACTGGTAGCCTGGCAGCCTTCTTGAGAGTAGGTGCAGTGTGCATGAAGGGTTTGTCCTCCCGATGACTGCACCAGTACAGATGTTGGTAGAGGCGTTTATGTTGAGGATGATAAGAGTTTCAAAAGTGCTTGTTGCGTTGTGCTGTAGACAGAGGAACGGCGACTAAAACAGAGGTGTGTGTGTTGTAGGGAGACTTGCCGCATCGCAGGGCGGTGTGTTGTGTTTACGGCGTCAGCTGATCCTTGGTACTGCCACGAGGCGGTTGTTTTCTGTGTTTAGCTGTTAATGGCGCCAGGTATAAATGTGGCGCAGGTCAGATGTGACCCAATTTGTTGGTCGACTGGAGATATTTAGCCAGTGCTTTGACTATTTGGTATTTTTCTTGTAACGAGTGGTCACCGCCTCCTAATATATGCTCGATGGTAAAGGGTATTTTAAGTGAGATAAGTATGAACTGTATGAATGTATGAATTCCTGACTATGAATTCCTGCTTCCTCATACCCTTAATCACTAGACCTACTAGAATCACTGATAGTACTGCCACGACTCTAGATCACATCTGGACCAACATAACCTCTCCGCTTACTTCAGGTATAATCACCGATAGCACTACAGACCATTACCCCACATCTCTCTTAACAAACATTAACAAACCACCTCTAGAGACAAGGGAGTTAAGCTTTAGGCTGCACAATGAAACTGCTATAGACAATTTTATAACTGCTGCTGATAATGTCAACTGGGAGTCCGAGTTAGGTAACATAGGGGACATCAACCTAGCAGTGCAATTTTTTCTTCAAGAAACGCTCAGCCTTTATAACACTCACTGTCCTATGCTTACGAAACAAGTCACAACCAAAAGGCTTAACAATCCTTGGCTTACAAAAGGAATACTTAAATCCATTATTAAAAAACATGACCTTGAGAAGAAGTATAGGTTAGGAACCGTCTCCAAAGAATTCTCAAAGAATTACTCGAATTACTCGTTATTGCTATCTAAAATAATTAGACGAGCCAAACTAAATACTACGAAGATAAATTTACCCAAATAAAGAGTAACATTAAAAAAGCTTGGAGCACAATTTCACAAACATTGGGATCTAAGAAGATTTTAAATAACAAACCAACTCTCCTGTCCAATAACGATGCTCAGCTTTCAGCCTCTGATTCTGCTAATGAGTTCAATAGGTTCTTCTCTTCCATTGGGTCATCCCTTGCAAATGATATTCCAACTTCCAGTGCTGATGTTAAGGACTATCTTACAGGTAACTATCCACAGTCTCTGTACCTAAAGCCTACTAATTCCACTGACGTTAATGAGATAATCCTTTCCCTTAAAACCAAGTCTAGTGCCCTTGAGGAGATACCAACTTTAATTTACAAAAAAAGCCTCCGGATCTTTAGCCCCTGCTATTCCATTGCTTTTCAATAAGTCACTTGAACTCCAAACCTTTCCAGATATTCTAAAAAAAAGCGAGAGTAACCCCTGTCCACAAATGTGGTGATCTCACAGATGTTAACAACTACAGACCTATATCAATCCTGCCTAACTTGTCACAAATATTTGAAAAACTAATCTACAAGCAGCTATACTCTTATCTAGCCAAACACAATATACTTAGCTCTTGTCAATATGGCTTCAGACCCAAAAAAGCACTAACGATGCACTTATTAGTATGATTAACTTGATTCATGCAGCTCTTGATAAAAATGAGTTCCCTGTTGGGTTATTTGTGGACCTGTGTAAGGCTTTTGACACTGTCAACCACCAAAACCTTCTTCTTAAATTACATCATTATGGAGTCAGAGGACACTCACTGCAATACCTCAAATCTCACCTTACTGACAGGCTCCAGTACGTTTCTGTGAATAATTCAATTTCTCCCACCCTACCCATCAACATTGGTGTTCCTCAGGGCAGCATATTTGGCCCTCTCCTCTTTCTCATCTACATTAATGACCTTCCAAATTCCTCCCAACACCTCAAACCAATTCTATTTGCTGACGACACAACCTTCATATGCTCCAGTCCTGACCCCCTTGCTCTAAATGCCACAGTAAATACTGAGCTAAATAAAGTCCACCTTTGGCTAACTGCCAACAAACTCACACTTAACATTGACAAAACTTTCTATATTCTGTTTGGCAATAAATCCTCTAATCAAATAAATCTCAGAATAAACAATACCCAAATTTGTAACAAATTAGATGGCAAATTCCTTGGCGTTCTCATTGACCACAAGCTGAAATTCCAGGGACACATTCTAAATATAAAAAAAGTTTCAAAAACTGTTGGCATTCTTTCTAAGATCAGATATTATGTACCTCGCCCTGCCCTGGTGACGCTCTATTACTCCCTCATCTGTCCTTATCTCAACTATGGTATTTGTGCTTGGGGTTCAACTACCCAAAATCATTTACGTCCTCTAATTACTCAACACAAAGCTGCTATTAGGACAATATCCAACTCTGGCCCCAGACATCACTCGGTACCCCTACTCAAATCTCTGAATATGTTTATTTATTTATTTATTTATTTATTTATTTATTTATTTATTTATTATTCATATACAAGAAGGTACATTGGGAATGTGAGAATATATAATATGGTAATTACAATCTTGTAAAGCCACTAGTACGCGCAGCGTTTCGGGCAGGTCCTTAATCTAAGAAAATTTTTAGTAGGTAAATACTAGCAAAAATTATAAAAAAGAAATGATAACAGTTACATGGCAAGAAAAGAAAAAAGAAAAAAAAAAGATGAGAGAAAATTGTAGGTACAGTATAATAAAGCACTTAGGTAGCTAAGATTGATTGCAATGAAAGCTTGAATGGTAGTTGACAAAATTTGGTAGGCACAATACAGCAAATGGCTAGCACATAAAGGAAGACAGCAATGAACACAATGATAAGGTTGTTTGGGTTAATACATAAGAATTAGGAGATTGGGTAACACTAGATACAGAGCAAAAAATAAAGCTCAGTGTAGGAAACTAAGAAGATGAAATTAAGTACTTTTTGGTTTTGTTTTAAATAAGGCAAAAGTTTTACAGTTTTTCAATTCACTAGGGAGTGAGTTCCATAGACTAGGTCCCTTAATTTGCATAGAGTGTTTACACAGATTAAGTTTGACCCTGGGGATATCAAAGAGATATTTATTTCTGGTGTGGTGATAATGGGTCCTATTACATCTGTCCAGAGAGAGTTTCAGAGCATGGTTTGCATTTAAGAACAGGGTTTTGTAGATGTAGTTGACACAAGAGAATGTGTGGAGGGAGTTAATATTTAGCAAGTTTAGGGATTAAACAAGGAGCTGAGTGTTGTCTGAAAGCAGAGTTAGTTATTATTCTGATAGCAGATTTTTGCTGGGTGATGATGGGCTTAAGTGGTTTGCATGGTAGACCCCATGCACAGATACCATAATTAAGATAGGGGTAGATTAGAGCATAATAGAGAGAGAGGAGAGCGAGAGTTAGGAAATATATCTGATTTTGGAGAGTATACCAACTGTCTTAGAGACTTTCTTAGTTATGTGTTGAATGTGGGTGCTGAAGTTGAGTCTCTTGTCTAGGAATAGGCCAAGAAACTTGCCATCATTTTATTACTGATGTTAATGTTGTCTATCTGTAGCTGAATTGCATTTGATGATTTGCTTCCAAATAAGATGTAGTAAGTCTTTTCGATGTTTAATGTTAGTTTGTTAGTTGACATCCATAAGTGGACTTTTTTTAATTCAGTATTCACAACATATTTAGTGTATGTGGGTTGAGGTCTGAATAGATAAGAGATATGTTAGATATTAAGTCACTGCACACTAAACACTAAAGACTAAAACTTAATACTAATTGAGTATAAAGAATAAAATGTGTTGAGAACAAATAAAAATAAAGATAAAAAAGGGGGAACATGGCTGATAAGGCAGCACAAATACAATTAGGTCGACAAACAGCGTTGTTTGAAAAAACAGACATGGATTGACAATAGTGGGGTAAGGTAGGTTACAGGGAATTTATTAGGTAGTGCTTAGTTTTTATCTTAAACTGGTTGAGAGAGATACAGTCTTTAACATGATTGGGGAGGTCATTCCACATTCTGGGTCCCTTGATTTGTAGAGCATTTCTAGTCTGATTAAGTCGTACTCTTGGAATATCAAAAAATATTTGTTTCTTGTGTGGTGCTCATGGGTTCTGTTACAACCTTCAATGAAGCTTTTAAGGTCAGGATTGGCATTACAGTTCAGCGTTATATATATATATATATATATATATATATATATATATATATATATATATATATATATATATATATATATATATATATATATATATATATATATATATATATATATATATATATATATATATATATATATATATATATATATATATATATATATATATATAAATAATACACATGAGAGGATGTGCAGTGATTTAATATCTAACATATTCAGAGATTTGAGTAGGGGTACCGAGTGATGTCTGGGGCCAGAGTTGGATATTGTCCTAATAGCAGCTTTGTGTTGAGTAATTAGAGAACATAAATAATTTTGGGTAGTAGAACCCCAAGCACAAGTACCATAGTTGAGATATGGATAGATGAGAGAGTAATAGAGCGTCACCAGGGCAGGGCGAGGTACATAATATCTGATCTTAGAAAGAATGCCAACAGTTTTTGAAACTTCTTTTTATGTATTTAGAATATGTCTCTGGAAATTCAGCTTGTGGTCAATGAGAACGCCAAGGAATTTGCCATCTAATTTGTTACAAATTTGGGTATTATTTATCCCGAGATTTATTTGATTTGAGGATTTATTGCCAAACTAAATATAGAAAGTTTTGTCAATGTTGAGGGTGAGTTTGTTGGCAGTTAGCCAAAGATGGACTTTATTTAGCTCAGTGTTCACTGTGGCATTTAGAGCAAGGGGGTCAGGACTGGAAGAAATGAAGGTTATGTCGTCAGCAAATAGAATTGGTTTGAGGCGTTGGGAGGCATTTGGAAGGTCATTAATGTAGATGAGAAAGAGGAGAGGGCCAAGTATGCTGCCCTGAGGAACACCAATGTTGATGGGTAGGGTGGGAGAGTTATTTTTTTTTTAGTTTAGTTCATTTATTATTATGTACCCCATACCCATCCCGTGGGCGGTAGTGGAAAGGGTTACAGAGGCACATAATGGGCTCAGGGACTGAACCCCACAATTCATTTAGCTAAGCAAGTTACAATCTTGATGAGCTAGTTGCAAAATTCAATATAAGTCGTCACATCAACAATGGGTTCGAGATTGACCTCAGGTACAGGTTCTAAATTAAGCAACTGACATACGTGGAGAGCTAGTGTCACAATTTAGGGTAGGAGAAATTAAATTATTCACAGAAACATACTGGAGCCTGTCAGTAAGGTAAGATTTGAGGTATTGCAGGGAGTGTCCTCTGACTCCATAATGATGTAATTTAAGAAGAAGGTTTTGATAATAATAATAATCATCATCATCATCGTCATCATAGCACTGTGGAGAAATGCACGACAGACCACTGGAACATTATCTAACACAGTGCACAGTTACAAACCCATTAAGATTTCAACTTAGATTCAACAGAGCAGAAGAAGTTGTTAAGCCATATTGATGCTCTGTCCACAGAGCATTCTCTCTCTCAAATCATATACACTGATGGTTCCCTACACCGCACCACGGGTGCAGCTGGAAGTGCAGTTGTTCTGACAATGGGCGATGGCTTGTACTTTGAGTGGGGAGTCCGTATAAACAATTGGGCCTCTACCCTTCAGACCGAACTATTTGCCTTGATCCTTGCACTCAAATGTGTACAAGTCTCCAAACTTGATACATTAATTGTAAGTGACTCCTTATCATCCTTAAATGCTCTCAACTCTTTAAGACATAACTGTAACATGCTCGTGTCCGAAGCTAGACACAAATACAACAAAATTATTAAGGATGGTAACAGAGTCCATTTCATGTGGTCTCCATCTCATGTTGGCCTCCGAATGCATGATAGAGCTGATAAGTTAGCCAAAGAATCTGCCTTTAAAGGAGCCGTTGAGTGTAACCTTGGATTGTCAATGAGCAATCTGAGAGCAGCAGTACACCGAGAACTTCAACAAGATCTTGTAGATCTGAGGCAAAGTGAAATTGACACCAGTAATTCCATCTATCATCATACTATCATGCAAGAGGAGCCACACATCTATGGATCATCCAATAAAATCAGCAGACTTCTAGATGTTACTGCTGCTCGGCTTAGACTCGGTTACAAGTATCTCTGGGAATTCTCATTATCTGCCGATGTAGACCTGACCAAATGTAAACTGTGTCAACAAAATTATTCGCACACCCTCCGTCACTATGTGATGGAGTGCGAAAAGATACGTGAATTTAGAGACAATTCTATAACCAATGTTCCAGCGATGTGTAAATATTTCATTCAAAATGATCTGCTACCAGAAATTTTAGCCAAATATCCCCAGTTTGCTAACTGTAGGTAGTAACTGAGTGATTGTAACCTATCCACCGCTGCCCACTGGATGGGAGGCGGTGTGCAGGACAAACATATAAATTTTGACACTAGCTCTCCACATATGTCAGTTGCTTAATTTAGAACCTGTACTTGAGGTCGATCTCGAACCCATTGTTGATGTGACGACTTATATTGAATTTTGTAACTAGCTCATCAAGATTGTAACTTGCTTAGCTAAATGAATTGTGGGGTTCAGTCCCTGAGCCCATTATGTGCCTCTGTAACCCTTTCCACTACCGCCCACAAGATGGGTATGGGGTGCATAATAAATGAACTAAACTAACTGGCGTTATTCCTGATATACTAAAAACAGCAGAGATAGCACCACTTCATAAAGGAGGAAATAAGGCAGAGGCAAAAAATTACAGACCGATAGCACTAACATCGCACATCATAAAAATTTTTGAGAGAGTGCTAAGAAGTAAGATCACAAAATACATGGAATCACAGCATCTCCATAACCCCGGACAACATGGTTTCAGAACAGGGCGCTCTTGCCTGTCGCAGTTGCTGGACCACTATGATATGGCATTAGATGCTATGGAAGACAAACAAAACGCTGATGTAATTTACACAGATTTCGCAAAAGCTTTTGATAAATGTGACCATGGTGTTATTGCCCATAAAATGCGCTCAAAAGGAATTACCGGAAAAGTAGGCAGATGGATCTACAATTTCCTGACCAACAGAACCCAATGTGTAATAGTCAACAAAATAAAATCCAGCCCATCAACCGTTAAGAGCTCAGTCCCCCAGGGTACTGTGCTTGCTCCAGTACTTTTTCTCATCCTCATATCGGACATAGACAAGAGCACAACCTATAGCACTGTATCATCCTTTGCAGATGACACTAGGATCTTCATGAGAGTAGGCAACATAGAGGACACGGCGAACCTCCAGTCAGATGTAGATCAGGTTTTTCTATGGGCTACAGAAAATAATATGGTGTTTAACGAAGACAAGTTCCAGCTCATGCGCTATGGAAAAAATGAAAATATAAAAACGGAAACCACGTACAAAACTCAGGCAAATCATAACATAGAACGAAAAGGCAATGTAAAGGATCTGGGTGTACTCATGTCGGAAGACCTTACCTTTAAAGAACACAATAAAGTAGCCGTCACAACTGCAAGAAAAATGACAGGTTGGATAACAAGAACTTTTCACACTAGAGATGCTATACCGATGATGACACTTTTCAAAACGCTTGTGCTCTCTAGAGTGGAGTACTGCTGCACAATGACAGCCCCTTTCACTGCTGGTGAAATTGCTGACCTGGAGAGCGTGCAGAGGTCCTTTACTGCTAGAATCCACTCGGTAAAACATCTAAACTATTGGGACCGACTTAAGAGCCTAAATCTGTATTCCCTTGAGCGCAGGCGGGAGAGATACATAATAATTTACACGTGGAAAATATTAGAGGGGCTGGTCCCAAACCTGCACACAGAAATAACATCACATGAGACCAGAAGACATGGCAGAATGTGCAGAATACCCCCGTTGAAAAGCAGAGGTGCAACTGGTACTCTGAGAGAGAACTCTATCAACATCAGAGGCCCGAGACTGTTCAACACGCTTCCACTACACATAAGGGACATAACTGGCAAACCCCTCACAGTGTTCAAGAGAGAACTGGATAAGCACCTCCAAAGGATTCCTGATCAACCAGGCTGTGACTCATACGTCAGGCTGCGAGCAGCCGCGTCCAACAGCCTGGTTGATCAGTCCAGCAACCAGGAGGCCTGGTCGATGACCGGGCCGCGGGGACGATAAGCCCCGGAAGCACCTCAAGGTATCCTCATGGTAAGGTACCCAATCTCCCAATCCTCATGTACCCAACCCAAACAACTTTATCACTGTGATCATTGCTGTCTTCTTATATGTGCTTTCAATTTGCTGTATGGTGCCTATTAATCTTTGTTTAAATTTCTAATCAAGCTTTCAATGCAATCAATCAGAGCTTTAATATACCAATTTGCTTCAATATACCTACTAATCTCTCTCACCTCATTTTTTTTTCTTTCTTGCAATGTATCTGTTATCATTTTATTAATTCCGCTAGAATTTACCTACTTGTTTTCTCACGAACCCAATGTACCTTCTTATAAATAAATAAATAAATAAATAAATAAAAATAATAAATAAATAAATAAATAAATAAATATATAAATAAATAAATAAAT
>WNGS01165339.1:21437691-21448349 GCA_020271785.1 Procambarus virginalis | reverse complement strand
TACTATATATATATATATATATATATTATATATATATATATATATATAATATATATAATATATATATATATATATATATATATATATATATATATATATATATATAGGGGTACCACCTCTGGTGCAATTGCAGGGACCCACATCCTCGAAGAAGAAAACAAAGAGCATTCAGAGAAGATCTTGTGGATTCTCACTGAATACTTAATTCTTTTCTTCTCCTACCACCCCTATTATTTTTTGTATGTTTTGTTTTATTTTATTGCAATGCTACAGTTTACAGAGAACACACACACACACACACAAATATATAACAATTAAACAATCAGCGTTCGAAGACCTCGTCCAGCTCCTCGGAGGTTGGGTGCGTACCCAGGATACAGCACGCATTTCCCCTCTGCACTGCGACACTGAGGCGCTGGAATAGGAAACTGGCTGCTCGTGGGTCTCTAGTTTTCCCAATGAGTTCCTCACCAACCTCCTTTAAAACTTGAGTGCACATTTACCCCAGGCGCCCAGAGTCTCTGAGCCTATCGGCACGAACCTGTAACAACGTTCTAGGTTTCTGTACTTGTGGATTTTCTGGGTCTCCCTGAAGGTGGCTGCCCCACCTCCCTCCGCTGAGCTGTAACGTAAATAGGTATCAGCCAATGTAGATGCACAGGTGTAATCCCATACGACCTGTTTACCTTCCCTCCATGGCTGCAGGGTGACTCCATCTGGGCGTTTTTGGCTGTTGTCAGGTCTGCACAACTGGGGTTCCCTTTGTGCTGGACACCCAGCTGTAGCCAAACTTCTCTTGATGATGTCATTGACTGCCTCGTGTCTGGCAATCTTTCCCTGTGTCTTACGACAGATGAGACCATGGCTGCCGTATTGGTCTGCCCGTGCCTGGCCGCAAATACACCGGTGCTCGGTGGAGATAGGGGCGGCAAGGCGCAGAGCAACACCAATACTTAGGGCCCGATGATCCAGGCGGGTGCCCAAGGCGGAATTAGGGACTGCCAACAGGAAGTCCCCAGCATGGGGGGCTTGCACAGCTAGGAGACGCGCTCTGTCCTTCTGAGAAGCTACGTCCAGCAATGCTTTGGCGATGTTCTCCACTATAGGGCTATCCCATTTGGCCTGTTTACCGTCGTTTGGACAAGTTGGTCGGGTGTGTGAATTGGCGAGTGTGTCCCACCGACCAGCTCCTTCCACAAATTTGGGATCACGAATCCCAATGGAGTTCCTTAGGTATTCTGGTAGTATTTCCTTCACTAATTCACTTGTAGCACTGGTCGAGGATAAGAATGCCGGCAATGCTAACTGTGTCGCCTTGCGAATACCTATACCCCCGAGTCTAACTGGGAGCGTTGCTTGGTCCCACTGGTCATCTTGCAGGGAGAGGTTTAACACTTTCATAGTTATTGTCTTTAGGAGTGAATCGTATTCCGTTAATTTTGGGCTGTCAAAAGAAGGAGCACACCTGAGGAAATAGGTAAGTCTGGGCAAGGCCAGGCACCTTGTAAGAAGGTACAACGCATCATGAGCATCCAAAGCCCCTATTCGCGCCTCCATCCTCCTCAGGTCTTTAAGCTTTTCTTCGAGGACTACCTCAATGGCGTTCGAGCCCAGAGGTGCCCCTAGCAGCACACTGTCGGTGGGAGCGATCACTTGGGCTCCTGGCAATAAGATTTGTACTGCATTTATGATTGATTGGTTGGACGAGATGATTTCACACTTTGATGGATTTAGTGTAAGGCCTAACTCCTCTCCCCTAGATTTCACTAGCTGAAGATCTCCTAGTAGGGATTCCTGTGTCCCTGCCAGGGTGCCATCGTCCAGGAACCAGATGTTGAATTCGCTGGACAACCTACTTGTGACCTCCTTAGCTGCCATGCAGAAAAGAAAAGGGGCAAGTGGGTCTCCCTGCTGGACACCTTCTGCGGAAACAACTTCATGTTCCCCAAACAACAGTGTCGATTCCCTACTGTACCCTGCTGAAACGAAAGGAAGTAGACAAGGAAAGCTGGTTCGAACTGCTTCCAGTACCACATCCCTTTTTACCTGGTTGAAGGCATTTTTAAAGTCTAATTTAATTAATGCCTTATTTACTGGGAGGTCCTTGATATAGGCTCGTGCTGCATGAGCTGCTGCTTCACAGCCATGGGGGACACCAAAACCTAGTTGATGGGGTCGAAGCATCGTTGCAGCGTCTATGCTGATTTTTCTGACAGCTGCCCTAGCAACAAGGCGCCGAAGTGTGTTGCCCACGGCAATGGGTCTGACTCCACCATCCTTCTTCTTAAGGGCACAAAGGGATGCTCCGAAGAAGAACGGTTTAATTGTGTCTGGGATCAACCCGGAGAGACAGTCGTTGACAAACTTCGTGATCTCTGACAGTAGTGTCTCGGCAACTTCGCCGAGAACTGGGTTTGTCATCTCCTTGAGGTGCTGAGGTCTTACTCCAGTGTATCCCCCTGCTGAGCCTGGTGGAAATGACATGATGGCTTTGTATACCTCTGATGCTTGGAGGAATAGAGGTCCCATGTCTGGGGCATTTGTGTCCCGAGCAGTGGGTTCCCATGGTACTCTGGGAGGGTGCTTCTCTCTCAGTGAGTCGGCAGTTGCTGTATCTCTAGGGGCGATTGTTTCTTCACTGGTAAGTAACCTAATTGCCCCTACTGTGTTGCCCTCTTCAATTTTCTTGGTCACTTGTGTTCCAAGCTTAAAATTATCATTGGAACTCTTGGGTCTTCCACGACGGTTTTTGCGTTGAGGAGGGATGGGGATCAAGTTGTCAGCTCTGGGGAAATTATTTATTGCCCTAGTGACTGATGAGGCTAGTGACTTGCCTCCTCTTGCAGGTACGCCTAAGCAAATATTGCCAAACAGGAGCAAATTATGCCATGCTTTGATGGTGGCTGCAGCATTAAGATTTTCAGACCGTTCGTTCACTTTCCTTAGAAGGTCTGTATATTTCCCTGCTGCGAATGGGCGCGCAGCTTTAGGAATGTGGGGAAGAGTTCTGGTGGTGGATGCTTTGATGGCCCCCAGGAGGTCATCTGATGACAAGAAGTTTGCTGGGATGTGTGGGGGTGCCGGGGGGGCCTGTGGGCCTTCCCTCTCTACAGGTAACGTCCATGAACCCTCACAGCCGTTGTGCTGACGTAGGGTTCCATCTTTTCTAAGGCTGTGAGCTTCCTCACAAACCCGACACGTTCCTCTGAGTCTGGGTCCCCCTCTGGGTGCGCCTCTGGGTACATTGTTCCCAGGACCGTGTTCTTGGCTGAGGGGTTCCTGGTTAGTTGGGGGAGTCCCCTCCGTCCCCCGGGCGGGCTGTGACATAGGCGCGGCGAGGGAGGGTGGACACAGGTGGTGGCGGCAGGGGTAGTTAGCTGTCCCTCGCACTCACCACTCATGTGGGTACTTGTGTCTCCCTCCCTTTTGGGAAGAACCTGAATGCTTGCTGTGACCTGTGCCATATCTGGGTGCATGGAGGGTGACACATCTCTGCAACAGGCACTGTGTGGGCGGTGAATAGGTGGGTGGGAGACGCCCAGCCGCAGGGTGGGTGGGGTGGGATGGCAGGAGGTACAGTGTGCGGTGAGGCCGGCTCGCGGGGAGGGGGTGGGGGTTGACCGGACACCGCTCGCCTTAAGGGGAGAGGGGGGGGGGTCTGGGTGACACTTAAACACTGGTACAATTTACTTGTATATCACTGCACAATGGTGAATGAATCATACACTTGTAGACTGACACACTGTGAGCTCCATTAACACTAAACATGATTGCTAATTTCTGTTTTTCTTTTCCAAACATATTTATATAATCACTGGGTGGCACATGGATGACCCCCCCTCGCCGCACCGCACAACAACACCCCCTCCCCCCACACCTTCACTGTGGGAGGCCTACTGGGCGCCGCCGTGGCCCTCACTGCCCTTATATTCCACACTGTAAATTCACCTGTTTTGATCCATTTTTGTTGAGATGGTCCACTCTGGGCACTTCCTGTCCACTCCTGCACCTTCCCAGGATATTCACACAGCACTTATATATATATATATATATATATATATATATATATTATATATATATATATAATATATATATATATATATATATATATATATATATATATTATATATATATATATATATATATATAAAATATAATTATTTAATAATAGTTTTTTTTATTTTTAGCGTTCCATTCAAAACTCCCGTGGCTACACGGGGTTCACATCAGCTTCCCCAGGGCTCTTTTAAACAGACGTCATCTTTAAAAAAAATCGTGGGCTACATTCCCGGGTGTGAGAGCCTTAGTACTGAGTGAGCAACCAAGGCCGGCACACACAGCATGAGCTCACAGCACTGCTGTTCAGCTTGTGACCACAGCATCGCCTAATAATGTCAGATTATATATATAACTTGTATTATTTAGCCATGATAGTATTACAGAAGAGCCTGAGTGTGATAATGACTGTGTACAATGTTCAAATATCAGTGATTCAATGCTGTTCATGATGTTCACAGTGCTAGCCACAGCACTAAAGCATTACTTCATCCATCTAGGAATCTTCAAACGACTTCCTAGGTTCCTTTACAAAATAAACTTGTGGTCAATTATTCATTTACAGGATTTAGTGACCAGTATTGTGATAACAGCAGGATTGTGGTGATAATTAGTACTGTGCGTAACATTGTGGAAGGAGGAAATGTGGCGAGGAGGGAGGGAGAGAATCGAGGTAGCCTCACTGCATGTGTGGCAGCCACTCTTGTTTTGTTCACCATACTAGCTTAGTGGTTCGCTATGGTGAACACACTTGTACATGGGTATATACAATGTGTGTATATAGTGTAATAACAGCAACAGGAGTATGTTGGGAGGAGCTATTTTTGTGAGGGAGGTGACATAATCGTAGCATCGTCTGCTGGCTGCTGTGTGATTTCTCTTGCAGTGTATGGCGGCCACAATACCGGCTTACTTGCATAGTTCTGGTGAATAAAGCATGTAGATAGTGTTATGATCTCAGCCTGCAGGAGAAACGAGTCTCACCCTTTGAGAGTTATTCAGCAAGCCTGACCTAACTGGAAGGTCCAGAAATTATAGAGGCGATAACACAGATGTAAAATAGTGTGTTGCATTTATATAAAAGTTTGAGATTATGGGCAATGGACTAGAAAAACAGATAAATGACTTGTTGGAAGATGTGGACAAGTTACTGGGGGCGTGAGGCTCGCTTGTGGAGGGCGATGACCTCACTTGAGGCCAGACATCGCAGGGGAGAGGCCGCGCTTCGTCGAGCTCCCGCCAGAAGGGACCCCTAGCGATATTATCTCCAAGAGAAGAGAAGGTGCAGACGTTCCAGCTGTTGAGTCGAGCTGAGGACGTGTGGTCTCAAGTCCTGGACGGCGAGGAGAGAGTATTAAGCCGCCCAGAGACAGTTTTGTGGGCTGTGACAAGCGCCCTGGTCAGACGTTGTCAGAGGGAGAAGCGCCCTCGACCAGATAATCTGTGGTAAGCCCGATTTAAGCCAGTTCATAGTGTTTGCTTGTAGTTGGTCGTGTGCCCAGCGACAGTAGCGATGTTTATTTTCAAATTAGAAATTTTTTGGTATGGCAGAAAGCCTAAAATAAGAGAGTGAAGTGGGAGGAGCGCTGAGCGACGTCCATCTTCTCTGAGCGCTGGCGGGCAACTGAAGGAGCCCGGCTCCTGAGGGAGGAGGCCCCTCCCAGCGTGAGTGAGGCTCGCCCAGCGAGGTGGCGCATGGACTCGCCCACGGGGGAGTCCACTCTCATTAAATGTAGAGGACAGATAGAGATTGGAGACAAAGATGTTGTATGATTAATTTTGTTTATGTGTTAAAAAGGGAAACAATTTATTGGAGTGCAAATGGGTTGCAGGTTTGTCCTTTGGGGAAGAAGTTGCTGAGGACTTGGAAGCCAGCACAGAGGGAGTGGTTGATGAGACTCCAAGGCAGGGGAGGAGAGGACCCCGAGCTATGAAGAAGCAGTGAGGAGGAGTGTCACGTGCTTCTGCAGAGGTGGTACAGTGCCACAGTTATTCGAGGAAACTTTATGGTGCAGCAGCCAGGAGAGCTGTGGAGGATCCTAATAGGAGTCGGGAAGCACCATAGTTGTTCAAGGAATCTTCATGGTAGCAGCCTGGAGGAGCTGCAGAGGATTCTGGTGTTTAAGCCCTGAGGAACCTGAAGTTGTCAGGGAAGTGAAATAGTTCTAACTGATCACTTGTATGGAGGTGAGAGTGTTTGTCATTAGCGTGAACGACGCAGTGAGAGGTGAGTGATCGTTTGCTATTTATGTGCCAAGAAGTGTATATTGAAGTTTAGAGCTACAGACGTAGGCAGGAGTACCTACAGATATATATGTATTCTAAGACTGATAGAATGGTCGATTGATTCGTTGTGTGGCACGGATCATTTATACTGATATATATATATGTATGTTATTGCTTTTAAATGCTGATTTGCCTTATATGTGTTTATAGGTATATATATATGTATACATTCTCTTGATGGTAGTGTAACATTATATTGTAAGACTTAATCTACTTGAGGAGGTTGATAATACCGAGAGATAGGATACCACTTAGCAAGCTGAGGATAGAGTTCTGATGGTGTTGGAGTGCAGCCTGATTATAATAGTACAGAGTATAGGATTCATCATTATTATTATATGTATGCGTGTATTGTTATGTACTTCGTCCAGTAAATGTATTCAAATTTGCTGGTGTTTGCACTTGTCCCAGTGAGGCTTCCCAGGAAATAGTAAAGAAGGAGAGAGAGAGCAAGAAACAGGAACCACTGCTGTGGACAGGGTAAGACAGAAGTCTAGTAAGATAAAGGGGATTAAGGAGGTCATATTCCATAAGGAGAGAGTGGGGAGTCACAGCGGCTCGAGTGGGTGTGTGCACGTGACAACAAGGCTGCGTGTTGGAGCCGCATCCCCTAAACGTGTGACGTTGAGCCCCTCTCCAAGGGCCACAAGTGCCTAGTGTGATCTCTTAGTGAAATATGAGCATTTGTCGAGTTGTGGGTTGGGTGGTTCGTCAGCGGTAGCACCACCAAATCCACCATCGCGACAATAGGGGCCTGGTGTCCGGGAGAGTGACTGACCACACCCACCCTGTCCAGAGTGGATTTGTACACCTCTTGCTGAAATAGATAAACTGTGTGACCGCAGGTGTATATTCTCTCTCTTGGGAAGACTCACAGGACAAGATGGATAAGGTGCAGGCATTTGTTGAATCAGGCAAGCCTGAGGACTTGGAAGTTGCACGAGGGATCAATTAAAACAGATAGCAGAAAAGTGTGGCTTTAGGTGAAAAGAAAGCATCTAAAGTGGCTGGGAATGAAGGATGATATCCTTAGACAGTTGAAGAGCAAATGAAGCGGCAGAGCATAGGAGCCCTGAAGAGGAGCTGAAGTGGATAAGGAGGATGATGGGCAGGATTAAGTGAGATCCCAGGAGATCGCAGTAGGAGCAGCAAGGAGTAGCCGCAGTAGCAGGAGTAGCCGAATAGGAGTTGGAGAAGATTCCAGTTAGAGCTCCAGATGCAGCGGAGGAGGAGACAGTTCCAGCGGAATAGATGAATTAGAACTCATGAAATAAGCGCAGAAAGAACAGGAGTAGAAAAGAGGAAACCAGATAAGGGAACGGAGTTGGAAGAGAGAAAAGGGAGACTAGAGGTGGGAAAAGAAGAAAAGAGAGAAACCAAGAATAGGGAACTGGAGTTGGAATCTAGAGGTGGAAAAAGAAAAGGAGAGTACAAAACAAATGGAAATAGAAGGGAATAGAACCTTGGCTGAGCTAAGGATCGAACATGGTTGCCAGTAGAGCACCCACCCAGTATCACGCTCACCAGATGTTAGGGTTAGGGAGAAGGACCTTCCCTTGTTTGTTCCAGAAGAGGCAGAGAGCTTCTTCCAGCACTTTGAAAAGGTGACCAGCATCAAGGAGTGGCCACAGGAAGATTGGGCCCAGCTGGTCCAGTTAAGATTGACCGGTGCAGCCAGGGAGACTTACACCCAATTGTCTCTAGAAGAGTGCCAGGATTATGCACAGTAAAGAGCAGCATATTGCGCTAGTTCCAGTTAACCCCAGAAGCTTATTGGAAGCGCTTCAGAGAGATGATCAAAGGTGGAGCATGTACGTTTGCTGAGACAGCAACGGATCTGGAGAGACGATTCCAGAAGTGGATTGAAGCTGCTGGAGTTGGCTCTTACGCTGACCTGAAGCATTTGATGGTCATGGGAGAAGTTCTTGGAGATGAAGCATCCCGAAACAAAGTTCAAGATCCAAGAAGCAGGAATAAAGGAGGGGAGAGATGCCGCGGATAGGGCGGAAATGATTACGGAAGCGTATAAGAGCGTGAGGGAGAACAGAATGAAGAACGAGGTGAGACGCAACAATGGGCAGATCAGTGGAGCCTGGGAGGAAGAAATTATGAGCGACCCAGAAGAGTCTGGGGTGAGAAAAATTTCGATAAATGGGCGGATAAACGTAATTACCCTAAAACTCAGAAGAGTAGGTCGTGCACTTCGTTGAAAGTGAAGATGAAAGAGCTAAACAAGAAACAATTAATTATCCAGGAAATCAAGAGTCCAGTATAGCCCCACAGAGTGCAGGTAGTATACCTGGCCCGAGGAACTCTCCTGCGCGTGGACAGAGTCAGAACCACTCCGGTACATATAGAAGATACTTTTCCCAGGTGCGATGTTACAACTGTAACGGAGTGGGTCACGTGATGCGAGATTGCAGGCAGGGCACGAGAATTGTGACCCTGGCCATGTGTGACCCCAAGTAGATATACTAATGTGTTCCAAGACAAACCACAGATGGTGAACTTAGTGAACGAGATGTATAGGCCGTTCATAAGTAAAGGTTGGATCAGTAAAGGAGGCCAACCTGAGGTAGAAGTTGGTATCTAAAGAGATACTGGAGCTAATCAGAGCGTGATTGCGAGAAGCCTGATTGGGAATGAGCGACGGTTAGCTGGCAGGAGAAAGATGAAAGTATATGGGTTATTGTCTGAGAGTGACATGCCCGTTGTACTGTCCAGCTAGGTCGGAATAGTGTCGGCGGAGGTGATGTTGGGAGTGTGCCCCGACTTACCTGTTCCAGGAGTCCAACTGATCATGGGAATGACTTGGGCGGGACAAAGGGTGTTGCCAAGAGTCATAGCGGAGGACTGTGCCAGAGGAGTGCCCAGAAGGCCACGGCACGGGTGGGACACCTGAGAGTGTAAACCTGACTGACATCCGAGGAGATGAGTCAGGAGACAGCCAAGCCATTGAGTACCCTGTCTCGGTAGTGATGAAGGCAGCGGTAGCCGACGAGGAAGACGCTGGAGAAGATGAGACAGTGTCGATTCAGCCGGTAGAGGATATCGACGTAGATATAGCGTTTGTTGTTTGATGAAGGTCTAGCTCAGGAAGATGACGTCTCGGTTGAGGCCAAAATGAAGATGCCAGCCAAAGAAAAATCATGTGAAGAGAGAGCGAACCTGAGTAGACCCCAGCCTGCTGAAATTAAGGGTCGGAAGGTGAGTGCAACTGTGCTGAGCAGAAGTGAGGAAGAATGTGGACGTACTGAGGACGGGAGTAGAGCTTCAAGTGGTCCACGAGCACAGAGGCATTTGGATAGTAGAGTTAAGTTGTTTGAGATGTCAGGAGTTGACATGTTTCACAGAAAACGCGGAGGAGAGATAGTGAAGAAGAATGATAGCCGCGAAAATGGAAGGAGAAGAGACAGTATGTGTGGAGAGATGCTAAGGAGCACTCTAGGAGAGGTAAGGCAACATGTACGATCGAGTGCTGGTGGATGTAGTACAGTGCTCAGAGACAACCTCCAGGGAACAAAGAAGAGTTGAAGGGAGAAGAAATGGAGTTGTATAGAGGCGAGAAGTGTGGGAAGAGGAGGATGATACAAGCATGCAGGAGTAGAAGAAAGCCGAGGATTCGATGGAAGTCAAACAGGATGAGGTCTCGGATAAATGAGAAGATGAAAGGAAGGATCATCGGTGAAGACGAGGGAGTGAAGTATGATGGCAGGAGACGAAAGTATAATCGCAGTATATGGAAGAGTGAAGATGACAGAGGAGGTACAGATAGTAGATGGTCTGACTCTGGACGTGAAGAGAAGAAGACAAGGAAACGGAGGGTTGGAAACAATAAGTAGAGTAGGCCGATGGAGTGCCGGTCCCAAGGAGGACAGCCTAGCCAAGAGGTGTCAGGGAAGTCAAATCATTTGGTGAGAAGATCATGTTTCGGGCGAGTTGTGAGCCAGATGTTGCAAGGTGCAATGAAGTAGTTGTAGACTCTAAAGAGTACATGAGCAGATCAACCAGTCGAACCAATCGGTTGGAGAAGAGACAATGTAGTGGCTGATGAGTTATCCCGAGCTTTGCCACTGGAATAACTCTCAAAAAATAAGGGGAGGGGAGTGTTTTGATCTCAGCCTGCAGGAGAACCGAGTCTCACCCTTTGAGAGTTATTCAGCAAGCCTGACCTAACTGGAATGTGCAGGAATTATAGAGGTGATAAAACAGATGTAAAATAGTGTGTTGCATTTATATAAAGTTTGAGATTATGGGCAATGGACTAGAAAAACAGATAACATGACTTGTTGGAAGATGTGGACAAGTTACTGGGG
>WNGS01165339.1:21362257-21423921 GCA_020271785.1 Procambarus virginalis | reverse complement strand
GGGTGTGGTAGAGTAACTGTCACTATCTCGCTTCTCTTCTTCTCACGCCTCTACCACCCCCCCTCTACCACCCCCCCTCTACCACCCCCCCTCTACCACCCCCCCTCTACCACCCCCCCTTCCTCTATCGTCTATCTATCTCATCTATTCCTCTAACATCTCTATCTTTCTGTGATCTATTCTTTATCCTTCGATGATTTTGTCTATTCTAAACACCTGTAGGTGACTGTATGTTGTGTTTTGAACACCTGTAGGTGGCTGTGTCCTGTTTTGAACACCTGTAGGTGACTGTATGTTGTGTTTTGAACACCTGTAGGTGGCTGTGTCCTGTTTTGAACACCTGTAGGTGGCTGTGTTCTGTTTTGAACACCTGTAGGTGGCTGTGTCCTGTTTTGAACACCTGTAGGTGGCTGTGTCCTGTTTTGAACACCTGTAGGTGGCTGTGTTCTGTTTTGAACACCTGTAGGTGGCTGTGTCCTGTTTTGAACACCTGTAGGTGGCTGTGTCCTGTTTTGAACACCTGTAGGTGGCTGTGTCCTGTTTTGAACACCTGTAGGTGACTGTATGTTGTGTTTTGAACACCTGTAGGTGACTGTGTCCTGTTTTGAACACCTGTAGGTGGCTGTGTCCTGTTTTGAACACCTGTAGGTGACTGTGTCCTGTTTTGAACACCTGTAGGTGGCTGTGTCCTGTTTTGAACACCTGTAGGTGGCTGTGTCCTTTTTGAACACCTGTAGGTGGCTGTGTCCTGTTTTGAGCACCTGTAGGTGGCTGTGTCCTATTTTGACCACCTGTAGGTGACTGTGTCCTGTTTTGAACACCTGTAGGTGGTTGTATGTTGTGTTTTGAACACCTGTAGGTGGCTGTGTGTTGTGTTTTGAACACCTGTAGGTGGCTGTGTCCTGTTTTGAACACCTGTAGGTGGCTGTGTCCTGTTTTGAACACCTGTAGGTGGCTGTGTCCTGTTTTGAACACCTGTAGGTGGCTGTGTCCTGTTTTGAACACCTGTAGGTGGCTGTGTCCTGTTTTGAACACCTGTAGCTGACTGTATATTGTGTTTTGAACACCTGTAGCTGACTGTATATTGTGGTTGGGCTCTGGCTCTTTGGTCCCGGCTTTCAGCCGTTACGATTTATCGGTAAACAGGTTTCTGAGCCTCCTGGTGCGCGTGTGTATGTGTATGTTTAGTCAGCTAGTTGTGTTTTCTGCGGAGGTTAGGCTCTGGCTCTCTGGCCCCGCCTCTCAACCGTCGAACAGACTGCTATTTACACATCCCCTTTCCCCCCGCCCCGCAGCGGAGGTTTCAGAGGGCATGCACGCTGTTCTGATAATGACGGAGAAGGAGCAGGAGAAGGAGGAAGCCAGTGTGGGAATGTTCCGCTCGCCAGCACTCACTGTCTCGCTCCTACGGCTTTGTTTACATACCAAAAATTTTACCTTGAATCTTTTTCTTGCGCGCGACTGAATTTCCCACATCAGAATGGATTTTTTTTTTGGGGGGGAGGAGGAATCTTTCTTTTTGCGTGTGTGTGTGTGTGTGTGTGTGTGTGTGTGTGTGTGTGTGTGTGTGTGTGTGTGTGTGTGTGTGTATTCAGCTAGTTGTGCTTGCTGGGGTGGGTGAGCTCTGGCTCTTTGGTCCCGCCTCTCAACCGTCAATCAACAGGTGTGTGTGTGTGTGTGTGTGTGTGTGTGTGTGTGTGTGTGTGTGTGTGTGTGTGTGTGTGTGTGTGTGTGTGTGTGTGTGTGTGTGTATTCACCTAGTTGTGCTTGCTGGGGTGGGTGAGCTCTGGCTCTTTGGTCCCGCCTCTCAACCGTCAATCAACAGATGTGTGTGTGTGTGTGTGTGTGTGTGTGTGTGTGTGTGTGTGTGTGTGTGTGTGTGTGTGTGTGTGTCTGTGTCGCTAAGGCCATGTCTTAGTGGTCTAGCACTTGTGAGAGGCAGGAGCACCCTGTTCTGTACCAGTGTTGTTCACGGTGATGGTCGCTAAGGCCATGTCTTAGTGGTCTAACACTTGTGAGAGGCAGGAGCACCCTGTTCTGTACCAGTGTTGTTCACGGTGATGTACACGCTCTGATTCCAGGTGTTTTGTGATCTTAATTCTATTAACATTCTTCAAAGTCTTTTATGATTTTTTATATTAATGCTGTAATTTGCCTCTACTTTGTGGAGTGGAGCTATCGCCGATGTTTTAAGAATACGTTTCCCAGTTATAATATTAGGGACCTGTGATAGTGGTTTTGTAATGTTTTATGAATATGATATTCTGGGGATCTGGGCCTAGTGCAGAGTGCATAGGCCTACTGCCTGTGGCTACTTCCTAGTCCAGTAGGCTCAGGGGTGACATCTGATATATGATTTTATGTTGGTATCACATTCACGAAGAATTCGTTTGAATTATCTATCTTCAATGTGTTCAGGGGCTCACTGGAAACAAAATCACAGAGTAGCCTCAGTATTTCACTCATTGCTTTGTCATCTGTGAGAGGTCCATCTCCCTTGTGCAGGGCCCCAATGCTGGATATAGTTTTTGTTCTAGATTTACATACGAGAAAATTTTTTTTTTTGGTTTCCCTCTGTTTTATTGACGACTTTTTGCTGTTTTTACCTCCCCTGGGCCACTGGATATTACATGAGTCTTGTAGCTTTAGGTCAATGTTCAGTGTCCAGGACAAAACAGTGACCGGAAACAACACTTCACGACTTATGTAGGTTAGCTTAGTATTTTAAAAGCACTACAATCACCTTCTGTGGTTGATTGTTCAATAAATCCCTGAACTATATGTTTAACTGATCTCTAACCCTGTCCATGGAGGACAGAAGAAAATGTATATATGCTGGTTAGCATTGTAAATGTGTGGCCACGTCTGTGGTAGAAAAATACTACTAATAAAAAAAAGTCCAATAACAGTCAACAGTTTGTCCAGCCTGAAATAGGCGCGAATATCATATCACATTGCAAGTGCTCAGAGGTGTGACTAGAGTGGATTATACCATATGTCAGCAGGTCACAAGTGAGAACCCTGAAAGTTGTTCTGTGTAGCCAAGTTTGACACTTGAAGGTCAGGGTTAAAGGTGTAAAGACACAAACTCTCTCATGTGCACACGGCCTAGTCACACGGGTGGTGGGCCCCAGCTGCTTGGCCCGCTGCGGGCTCCAGCTGCCTGGCCCGCTGCGGGCCCCAGCTGCCTGGCCCGCTGCGGGCTCCAGCTGCCTGGCCCGCTGCGGGCCCCAGCTGCCTGGCCCGCTGCGGGCCCCAGCTGCCTGGCCCGCTGCGGGCACCAGCTGCCTGGCCCGCTGCTGGCCCCAGCTGCTTGGCCCGCTGCGGGCTGACCCATCCCACGTGCACGGTGCATGTGGCAAGTGCCGCCAGAACCAGTACATGTACTAGGGTAGGTACTGTGCAGGAGGTCAAGAGTACTGGTACTGTGCAGGAGGTCAAGAGTACTGGTACTGTGCAGGAGGTCAAGAGTACTGGTACTATGCAGGAGGTCAAGAGTACTGGTACTGTGCAGGAGGACAAGAGTACTGGTACTGTGCAGGAGGACAAGAGTACTGGTACTGTGCAGGAGGACAAGAGTACTGGTACTGTGCAGGAGGTCAAGAGTACTGGTACTGTGCAGGAGGTCAAGAGTACTGGTACTGTGCAGGAGGACAAGAGTACTGGTACTGTGCAGGAGGACAAGAGTACTGGTACTGTGCAGGAGGTCAAGAGTACTGGTACTGTGCAGGAGGACAAGAGTACTGGTACTGTGCAGGAGTCCAGCTGACTACAGTCCAGCTGACTACAGTCCAGCTGACTACAGTCCAGGTGGCTACAGTCCAGCTGGCTACAGTCCAGCTGACTACAGTCCAGCTGGCTACAGTCCAGCTGACTACAGTCCAGCTGGCTACAGTCCAGCTGGCTACAGTCCAACTGACTACAGTCCAGCTGGCTACAGTCCAGCTGACTACAGTCCAGCTGATTACAGTCCAGCTCACTACAGTCCAGCTGGCTACAGTCCAGCTGACTACGGTCCAGCTGGCTACAGTCCAGCTGGCTACAGTCCAGCTGACTACGGTCCAGCTGACTACGGTCCAGCTGACTACGGTCCAGCTGACTACAGTCCAGCTGACTACAGTCCAGCTGACTACAGTCCAGCTGACTATAGTCCAGCTGGCTACAGTCCAGCTGGCTACAGTCCAGCTGACTACAGTCCAGCTGGCTACAGTCTAGCTGGCTACAGTCCAGCTGGCTACAGTCCAGCTGACTACAGTCCAGCTGGCTACAGTCCAGCTGACTACAGTCCAGCTGGCTACAGTCCAGCTGACTACAGTCCAGCTGGCTACAATCCAGCTGGCTACAGTCCAGCTGACTACAGTCCAGCTGGCTACAGTCCAGCTGACTACAGTCCAGCTGGCTACGGTCCAGCTGGCTACAGTCTAGATGACTACGGTCCAGCTGACTACAGTCCAGCTGACTACAGTCCAGCTGACTACAGTCCAGCTGACTACGGTCCAGCTGGCTACAGTCCAGCTGACTACAGTCCAGCTGACTACAGTCCAGCTGACTACAGTCCAGCTGACTACAGTCCAGCTGGCTACAGCCCAGCTGACTACAGTCCAGCTGACTACAGTCCAGCTGGCAACAGTCCAGCTGGCTATGGTACAGCTGGCTACAGTCCAGCTGGCTACGGTCCAGCTGACTACAGTCCAGCTGGCTACAGTCCAGCTGACTACAGTCCAGCTGGCTACAGTCCAGCTGGCTACAGTCCAGCTGACTACAGTCCAGCTGGCTACAGTCCAGCTGACTACGGTCCAGCTGACTACAGTCCAGCTGGCTACAGTCCAGCTGACTACGGTCCAGCTGACTACAGTCCAGCTGACTACAGTCCAGCTGACTACAGTCCAGCTGGCTACGGTCCAGCTGACTACAGTCCAGCTGGCTACAGTCCAGCTGACTACAGTCCAGCTGACTACAGTCCAGCTGGCTACGGTCCAGCTGACTACAGTCCAGCTGGCTATGGTCCAGCTGACTACAGTCCAGCTGACTACAGTCCAGCTGGCTACGGTCCAGGTGGCTACGGTCCAGCTGACTACAGTCCAGCTGGCTACGGTCCAGCTGACTACAGTCCAGCTGACTACAGTCCAGCTGGCTACGGTCCAGCTGACTACAGTCCAGCTGACTACAGTCCAGCTGACTACAGTCCAGCTGACTACAGTCCAGCTGACTACAGTCCAGCTGGCTACGGTCCAGCTGACTACGGTCCAGCTGACTACGGTCCAGCTGACTACGGTCCAGCTGACTACAGTCCAGCTGACTACAGTCCAGCTGACTACAGTCCAGCTGACTATAGTCCAGCTGGCTACAGTCCAGCTGGCTACAGTCCAGCTGACTACAGTCCAGCTGGCTACAGTCTAGCTGGCTACAGTCCAGCTGACTACAGTCCAGCTGACTACAGTCCAGCTGGCTACAGTCCAGCTGACTACAGTCCAGCTGGCTACAGTCCAGCTGACTACAGTCCAGCTGGCTACAGTCCAGCTGGCTACAGTCCAGCCGACTACAGTCCAGCTGGCTACAGTCCAGCTGACTACAGTCCAGCTGGCTACGGTCCAGCTGGCTACAGTCCAGCTGACTGCAGTCCAGCTGACTACGGTCCAGCTGACTACAGTCCAGCTGGCTACGGTCCAGCTGGCTACAGTCCAGCTGACTACGGTCCAGCTGGCTACAGTCCAGCTGACTACAGTCCAGCTGACTACAGTCCAGCTGGCTACGGTCCAGCTGGCTACAGTCTAGCTGGCTACGGTCCAGCTGGCTACGGTCCAGCTGGCTACAGTCCAGCTGGCTACAGTCCAGCTGGCTACGGTCCAGCTGGCTACGGTCCAGCTGACTACAGTCCAGCTGACTACAGTCCAGCTGACTACAGTCCAGCTGACTACAGTCCAGCTGGCTACAGTCCAGCTGGCTACAGTCCAGCTGACTACAGTCCAGCTGACTACAGTCCAGCTGGCTACAGTCCAGCTGACTACAGTCCAGCTGGCTACGGTCCAGCTGGCTACAGTCCAGCTGGCTACAGTCCAGCTGGCTACAGTCCAGCTGACTACAGTCCAGCTGACTACAGTCCAGCTGACTACGGTCCAGCTGACTACGGTCCAGCTGGCTACGGTCCAGCTGACTACGGTCCAGCTGGCTACAGTCCAGCTGACTACGGTCCAGCTGGCTACAGTCCAGCTGGCTACGGTCCAGCTGACTACGGTCCAGCTGACTACGGTCCAGCTGACTACGGTCCAGCTGGCTACAGTCCAGCTGGCTACGGTCCAGCTGACTACAGTCCAGCTGACTACAGTCCAGCTGACTACAGTCCAGCTGACTACAGTCCAGCTGGCTACAGTCCAGCTGGCTACAGTCCAGCTGACTACAGTCCAGCTGGCTACAGTCCAGCTGACTACGGTCCAGCTGGCTACGGTCCAGCTGGCTACAGTCCAGCTGGCTACAGTCCAGCTGGCTGCAGTCCAGCTGACTACAGTCCAGCTGACTACAGTCCAGCTGACTACGGTCCAGCTGACTACGGTCCAGCTGGCTACGGTCCAGCTGACTACGGTCCAGCTGGCTACAGTCCAGCTGACTACGGTCCAGCTGGCTACAGTCCAGCTGGCTACGGTCCAGCTGACAACGGTCCAGCTGACTACAGTCCAGCTGGCTACGGTCCAGTTGACTACGGTCCAGCTGGCTACGGTCCAGCTGGCTACAGTCCAGCTGGCTACAGTCCAGCTGACTACAGTCCAGCTGGCTACAGTCCAGCTGACTACAGTCCAGCTGGCTACAGTCCAGCTGGCTACAGTCTAGCTGACTACAGTCCAGCTGGCTACGGTCCAGCTGACTACGGTCCAGCTGGCTACAGTCCAGCTGACTACGGTCCAGCTGGCTACAGTCCAGCTGGCTACGGTCCAGCTGACTACGGTCCAGCTGACTACGGTCCAGCTGACTACGGTCCAGCTGTCTACGGTCCAGCTGGCTACAGTCCAGCTGGCTACGGTCCAGCTGACTACGGTCCAGCTGGCTACAGTCCAGCTGACTACAGTCCAGCTGGCTACGGTCCAGCTGGCTACAGTCCAGCTGGCTACAGTCCAGCTGACTACAGTCCAGCTGGCTACAGTCCAGCTGGCTACGGTCCAGCTGGCTACAGTCCAGCTGGCTACAGTCCAGCTGACTACAGTCCAGCTGACTACAGTCCAGCTGCTACAGTCCAGCTGACTACAGTCCAGCTGACTACAGTCCAGCTGGCTACAGTCCAGCTGGCTACGGTCCAGCTGACTACAGTCCAGCTGACTACAGTCCAGCTGACTACGGTCCAGCTGACTACAGTCCAGCTGTCTACGGTCCAGCTGGCTACAGTCCAGCTGACTACGGTCCAGCTGGCTACAGTCCAGCTGACTACATCCGCTGACTACAGTCCAGCTGGCTACGGTCCAGCTGGCTACAGTCCAGCTGGCTACGGTCCAGCTGGCTACGGTCCAGCTGGCTACAGTCCAGCTGGCTACGGTCCAGCTGGCTACGGTCCAGCTGACTACAGTCCAGCTGACTACAGTCCAGCTGACTACATTCCAGCTGACTACGGTCCAGCTGACTACAGTCCAGCTGGCTACGGTCCAGCTGACTACAGTCCAGCTGACTACAGTCCAGCTGGCTACAGCCAGCTGACTACAGTCCAGCTGACTACAGTCCAGCTGCTACGTCCAGCTGGCTACAGTCCAGCTGGCTACAGTCCAGCTGGCTACGGTCCAGCTGGCTACAGTCCAGCTGCTACGGTCCAGCTGGCTACGGTCCAGCTGACTACAGTCCAGCTGACTACAGTCCAGCTGACTACAGTCCAGCTGACTACAGTCCAGCTGACTACAGTCCAGCTGACTACAGTCCAGCTGACTACAGTCCAGCTGACTACAGTCCAGCTGACTACAGTCCAGCTGACTACGTCCAGCTGGCTACAGTCCAGCTGGCTACAGTCCAGCTGACTACAGTCCAGCTGACTACAGTCCAGCTGGCTACAGTCCAGCTGACTACGTCCAGCTGACTACGGTCCAGCTGACTACGGTCCAGCTGACTACGGTCCAGCTGACTACGGTCCAGCTGACTACGGTCCAGCTGACTACGGTCCAGCTGGCTACAGTCCAGCTGACTACGGTCCAGCTGGCTACAGTCCAGCTGGCTACGGTCCAGCTGACTACGTCCAGCTGACTACGGTCCAGCTGCTACGGTCCAGCTGACTACGGTCCAGCTGGCTACAGTCCAGCTGCTACGGTCCACTGGCTACAGTCCAGCTGGCTACGGTCCAGCTGGCTACGGTCCAGCTGGCTACGGTCCAGCTGGCTACGGTCCAGCTGACTACGGTCCAGCTGGCTACGGTCCGGCTGGCTACGGTCCAGCTGGCTACGGTCCAGCTGACTACGGTCCAGCTGGCTACAGTTCAGCTGACTACGGTCCAGCTGACTACGGTCCAGCTGCTACGGTCCAGCTGGCTACGGTCCAGCTGGCTACGGTCCAGCTGACTACAGTCCAGCTGACTACAGTCCAGCTGGGTCGGGCAAGAGTTTTTGTTTTTCCCTACCACAGCCGGTGGCCCGACATGTACGGTCCAGCATACACACATTCTCCTGTCCTCCAAGGCCAGGCTAGAGACGTGTCCAAATGTGAGTGCGTCTCTCCATCTGCCACACCATACAAAACAAGAGGTACTATAAGCATCAACCCAAGCAACCCACCGAACCCACTAACCTACGTATAGAACACGTGGATTTATGTGCCCTACTTTTTATACCACCCCTTTTGATACACGCTGTGGCCCATAGCGAGAGAATGAGGCGTATTAGCGTGGTGACTCGGGGGCGTATGGCTGCCCCCTGACCCACACTCTCACTCAGGGGGGAAAGGGAAAGTGGAAGAGGGGCGGGGCTGGTCATCTCTACACGGCATTTGAACCGTCGCTCCGCTCTTGGCACAGTCCCAGTATAACACGGTGGTAGAGGCNCACCAGGCCAGACAAGTGACACTTGCATACACTCTACAGCCAAGATACTGAAGACGGGGTTGTGCCTTCCTGGCTCTCCTCGCCACCACCCTCACACACCGGCGGCCAGGTGTGTTCTCACTGGTGTCAGGTCTCGTGGCCCCCCCACCGAGGTTTGGTTTTTGTTCAGCAAATTAATGCCACGGATAACGAGCGTCACGGAGTCCAGAGGTCACGGAGCCCAGGGGCCACGGAGCCCAAGAGTCACGGAGTCCAGGGGTCACGAAGCCCAGGGGTCACGGAGCCCAGGGGGTCACGGTGCCCAGGGGTCACGGAGCTCAAGGGTCACGGAGCCCAGGGTCACGGAGCCCAGGGGGTCACGGAACCCTGGGGGTCATGGAGCCCTGGGGGTCACGGAGCCCAGGGGGTCACGGTGCCCAGGGGGTCACGGTGCCCAGGGGGTCACGGTGCCCAGGGGGTCACGGTGCCCAGGGGTCACGGAGCCCAGGGGTCACGGAGCCCAGGGGGTCACGGAGCCCAGGGGGTCACTTGGTGATTGAGTGTTGTTGTTGTTGTTGTGGTGGTGATGTGATGGTAATGTTGTGGTGGTAGTGTTGTGGTGTGGTGATGGTGGTGGTCTTGAGGTGTGGTGGTGTAAGACTGGGCCGCGACACTACAGGAAGTCTGGCATAGGGTCAGGAGTGGGTGTGGTGAGGACACCACACCTGCTGAAGGCCACAAGTGATGAAGGTGCAGGGAAATATAGGCAGACAAGTACACATGTGCACCTCACACACCAGCACGTACACAACTCCTCATATGTGCACACGTGCACACACAAGTACGCACATAAAGACTGAGGGAACTAGATCTCACTACAATGGAGGAAAGAAGATTCTGGCAGACATGATAACAAGGAAAAAGATACTATAGGGGACTGACAATTTGATATAAAAACAATGTTTAAAATAAGGAACAGTTGAACAATGAGTCAAAGGGATGTCAGAGGGAAGTTGCTCAGTTTCAGAGTCGTAAATAGTGAGAGCGGACTTGGTGAGGAAGTGCCAAGCCAATTCGATGCACAACTTTCAATGAAAATATAAGAAAAAGGAGGGAAAAAGAGTCAATGTATTGAATCAATGACGGTCGAAAGGCCAGGCTTAAGAGAAGATGCTCGACCCTGTAAACCCAAGTTGGTGAGTACAGCTTGGTGATGTAGGTAAGTACAAGCACTCATACATGTGTATGTACACACAAACACGTACATAAGCAGACACAAAAGTGCATGTGTGCACACAAACATGTACACAATTTGGCGAGGGGCCGGAGTTGAGGCGGACTAGAGAGGTCAACTGATGGTACAGGAGCAGCACCAGGCCATCCTGGTGCTGCTCCTACCCTCACCACCACCTACCAACCCCCAGGAAGACAACCGACCACAACATCAGTGGGCCACGCCGAGGAAGACAACCGACCACGACATCAGTGGGCCACGCCGAGGAAGACAACCGACCACGACATCAGTGGGCCACGCCGAGGAAGACAAGCGGCCACAACATCAGTGGCCACACCGAGGAAGACAACCGACCACAACATCAGTGGGCCACACCCAGGAAGACAAGCGGCCACAACATCAGTGGGCCACACCGAGGAAGACAACCGACCACAACATCAGTGGGCCACGCCGAGGAAGACAAGCGGCCACAACATCAGTGGCCACACCGAGGAAGACAACCGACCACAACATCAGTGGGCCACACCGAGGAAGACAACCGACCACAACATCAGTGGCCACGCCGAGGAAGACAACCGACCACAACATCAGTGGGCCACGCCGAGGAAGACAACCGACCACAACATCAGTGGGCCACGCCGAGGAAGACAAGCGGCCACAACATCAGTGGCCACACCCAGGAAGACAACCGACCACAACATCAGTGGCCACACCCAGGAAGACAACCGACCACAACATCAGTGGCCACACCCAGGAAGACAACCGACCACAACATCAGTGGCCACACCGAGGGAAGACAACCGACCACAACATCAGTGGCCACACCGAGGGAAGACAACCGACCACAACATCAGTGGCCACACCGAGGGAAGACAACCGACCACAACATCAGTGGCCACACCGAGGGAAGACAACCGACCACAACATCAGTGGCCACACCGAGGGAAGACAACCGACCACAACATCAGTGGCCACACCGAGGAAGACAACCGACCACAACATCAGTGGCCACACCGAGGGAAGACAACCGACCACAACATCAGTGGCCACACCCAGGAAGACAACCGACCACAACATCAGTGGCCACACCCAGGAAGACAACCGACCACAACATCAGTGGCCACACCCAGGAAGACAACCGACCACAACATCAGTGGCCACATCCAGGAAGACAACCGACCACAACATCAGTGGCCACATCCAGGAAGACAACCGACCACAACATCAGTGGCCACATCCAGGAAGACAACCGACCTCAACATCAGTGGCCACGCCCAGGAAGACAACCGACCACAACATCAGTGGCCACATCCAGGAAGACAACCGACCACAACATCAGTGGCCACATCCAGGAAGACAACCGACCACAACATCAGTGGCCACATCCAGGAAGACAACCGACCTCAACATCAGTGGCCACATCCAGGAAGACAACCGACCTCAACATCAGTGGCCACGCCCAGGAAGACAACCGACCACAACATCAGTGGCCACATCCAGGAAGACAACCGACCACAACATCAGTGGCCACATCCAGGAAGACAACCGACCACAACATCAGTGGCCACATCCAGGAAGACAACCGACCTCAACATCAGTGGCCACGCCCAGGAAGACAACCGACCACAACATCAGTGGCCACGCCCAGGAAGACAACCGACCTCAACATCAGTGGCCACACCCAGGAAGACAACCGACCACAACATCAGTGGCCTACGCCGAGGAAGACAACCGACCACAACATCAGTGGCCACACCCAGGAAGACAACCGACCACAACATCAGT
This sequence comes from Procambarus virginalis, assembly GCA_020271785.1. Taxonomy (NCBI): domain Eukaryota; kingdom Metazoa; phylum Arthropoda; class Malacostraca; order Decapoda; family Cambaridae; genus Procambarus; species Procambarus virginalis. Next base: position 21,411,919 of record WNGS01165339.1, on the reverse strand, counting down.
GGCCACACCCAGGAAGACAACCGACCACAACATCAGTGGCCACACCCAGGAAGACAACCGACCACAACATCAGTGGCCACACCCAGGAAGACAACCGACCACAACATCAGTGGCCACACCCAGGAAGACAACCGACCACAACATCAGTGGCCACACCCAGGAAGACAACCGACCACAACATCAGTGGCCACGCCGAGGAAGACAACCGACCTCAACATCAGTGGCCACACCCAGGAAGACAACCGACCACAACATCAGTGGCCACATCCAGGAAGACAACCGACCACAACATCAGTGGCCACACCCAGGAAGACAACCGACCACAACATCAGTGGGCCACGCCGAGGAAGACAACCGACCACAACATCAGTGGGCCACGCCGAGGAGGGATCTACAAAAACTGTCTCAAGGTCGCTACAAACTGACAGTCAGACCAGTTCTGAGGCGCAGAAACGACAACTAACTGGAAGAGCGGTCTTACATAAGCTGGGAGGTGGGGAACCTCACCCGAGGGGGGCCGACTGTGGTGTGGGCGAGGGTGCTGAGATCCCCATCTGTGTCAGTATAGTGTATGACACGTCAGCAGCCCAAGCTGTGTCAGTACAGTGTAAGACACGTCAGCAGCCCAAGCTGTGTCAGTACAGTGTAAGACACACACGTCCGCAGCCCAAGCTGTGTCAGTACAGTGTAAGACACGTCAGCAGCCCAAGCTGTGTCAGTACAGTGTAAGACACACGTCAGCAGCCCAAGCTATGTCAGTACAGTGTAAGACACACACGTCAGCAGCCCAAGCTGTGTCAGTACAGTGTAAGACACGTCAGCAGCCCAAGCTGTGTCAGTACAGTGTATGACACACTCGTCAGCAGCCCAAGCTGTGTCAGTACAGTGTAAGACACGTCAGCAGCCCAAGCTGTGTCAGCACAGTGTATGACGCACACGTCAGCAGCCCAAGCTGTGTCAGTACAGTGTATGACACACACGTCAGCAGCCCAAGCTGTGTCAGTATAGTGTATGACACACACACACGTCAGCAGCCCAAGCTGTGTCAGTATAGTGTATGACACACACACACGTCAGCAGCCCAAGCTGTGTCAGTATAGTGTATGACACGTCAGCAGCCCAAGCTGTGTCAGTATAGTGTATGACACGTCAGCAGCCCAAGCTGTGTCAGTATAGTGTATGACACGTCAACAGCCCAAGCTGTGTCAGTATAGTGTATGACACGTCAGCAGCCCAAGCTGTGTCAGTATAGTGTATGACACGTCAGCAGCCCAAGCTGTGTCAGTATAGTGTATGACACACACACACTGAACTACAAGCCAGTTTCCCTAACTTGTATACCATGCAAGGTGATGGAGAAGATCGTGAGGAAAAGGCTTGTAGAGCACCTGGAGGGAAATAACTTTGTAACGCACCACCAACATGGATTCAGGGATGGTAAATCGTGCCTCACAGGTTTAACAGAATTCTATGACCCGGTAACAAAAATTAGGCAGGAAAGAGAAGGGTGGGCCGACGGTAAGGGGGGGAGACATCAGAGTGGCGAGATGTCACCAGCGGAGTCCCACAGGGCTCAGTACTTGGACCCATCCTGTTTCTAATATATGTAAACGATTTTTCCGGAGGGTATAGACTCGTTCTTCTCAATGTTTTCTGATGATGCAAAAATTATGAGAAGAATCAAGACGGATGAAAATAGACAGAGACTACAGGATGACCTGGACAAACTGGAGGAATGGTCTAGAAAATGGCTGCTAAAGTTCAACTCAGGAAAGTGTAAGGTAATGAAATTAGGCGAAGGGAGCAGGAGGCTGAACACAAGGTATCATCTGTGAAGTGAAATCCTGCAAGAGTCAAATAGAGAGAAAGATCTGGGGCTAGATATCACACCGAACCTGTCCCCAGAGGCCCACATCAAAAGAATATCATCAGCTGCATATGCTAGACTGGCCAACATAAGAACTGCCTTTAGAAACTTGTGTAAGGAATCGTTCAGGACCTTGTATACCACTTATATAAGACCAATCCTGGAGTATGCAGCTCCAGCCTGGAGTCCATACCTAGTTAAACACAAGACAAAGTTAGAGAAGATTCAGCGGTATGCCACCAGGCTCGTCCCGGAACTGAGAGGATTGAGCTACGAGGAAAGGCTGAAGGACCTGAACCTCACATCCCTGGAAAACAGAAGAGTAAGGGGAGACATGATAACCACCTACAAAATTCTCAGGGGAATTGACAGGGTGGACAAAGACAAACTCTTCAGCACGGGTGGGACACGAACAAGGGGACACAGGTGGAAACTTAGTACCCAGATGAGTCACAGAGACGTTAGAAAGAATTTTTTCAGTGTCAGAGTAGTTAATAAATGGAATGCATTAGGAAGTGATGTGGTGGAGGCTGACTCCATACACAGTTTCAAATGTAGATATGATAGAGCCCAATAGGCTCAGGAATCTGTACACCAGTTGATTGACGGTTGAGAGGCGGGACAAAGAGCCAAAGCTCAACCCCTGCAAGCACAATGAGGTGAGTACAATTAGGTGAGTGCACGTCAACAGCCCAAGCTGTGTCAGTATAGTGTATGACACAAACATCAACAGCCCAAGCTGTGTCAGTATAGTGTATGACACACACGTCAGCAGCCCAAGCTGTGTCAGTATAGTGTATGACACACACGTCAGCAGCCCAAGCTATGTCAGTACAGTGTATGACACACACGTCAGCAGCCCAAGCTGTGTCAGTACAGTGTATGACACACACGTCAGCAGCCCAAGCTGTGTCAGTACAGTGTATGACACACACGTCAGCAGCCCAAGCTGTGTCAGTACAGTGTATGACACACACGTCAGCAGCCCAAGCTGTGTCAGTATAGTGTATGACACACACGTCAGCAGCCCAAGCTATGTCAGTACAGTGTATGACACACACGTCAGCAGCCCAAGCTGTGTCAGTATAGTGTATGACACAAACATCAACAGCCCAAGCTGTGTCAGTACAGTGTATGACACACACGTCAGCAGCCCAAGCTGTGTCAGTACAGTGTATGACACACACGTCAGCAGCCCAAGCTGTGTCAGTACAGTGGAAGCCGTAACTAAATATTTTACGAATTCTTGAAGCACAGCCGATCGCTCCTGATACAGTTCAAACACTTGGGCATTTTTATGAATCAAACCTATAATGTCGCTCACGCCGTGTCCGTGGTAGGTCCGGCATCTCCCAGCGGGAGGCGCGTGGACCCGCCCCTCCCCTTCTCCCGCCTGAGGGAGAGACCAGGAGGAGGGTTTGGGGAGGGGGGCTGGGGCGGGGACGGGTGAAGGGGTTCATGAATACCGGGAAGATGAAGAGGGGAACTCCCGCCGCCTAATCTGGAGAGCTACGCAAGAGCAGTAAAATTCCAGGTTTAAAATCCTTTCAATCACTTGAGACATTTCGCGACCAGATGCTGGCACGAGGACGGCGGCAAGGTCTCCTTCCGACTCTCTCGTCTTGCCTTGCTCAGGGTACCATGCGATAGTTGCGAAATTCGCAGTGAAGACGACTATAAAGATGAAAAAAATGTGGCCCCCTGTGAACAGGCAAGTACATTGTGTTTCCTGGTGGCGTGGAGGACCTTGAAATAGTTTCACTCTTGTGCAATCTTGTGGAGCCGCCGCGCACTGCATCCGGGTCATACTGCGGCGCCGGGGAGGCGCTTCTCCACGCTTGAGATGAGAGATCGAGAGAGAAACACAGATTTGCAGAGGCAGGCGATGGTAGCAGGAAAGAGAGCAGAAGAGGGAGGCAGTGAGCTCCGGAGAAGTTGAAAAGTGTAGGTGTGGTGAGGTGTGGTGTAGGTGCCGTCTCCAACCATGTCTCAGGGAGACATGGCTGGAGGCGGCAGCTCCGTGAACGCAAAAGGTTCCGCTCTACGGTAAATACCACAGGTATTAGATATAAGACAACCAGCAGGTTAGATCTGCGGGTCATGATCATTAGCGATAAAAAACCCACAGCAATTAGTACAATAACAATGGAAATATCAACAGGAAACTAAAAAACCCACAGAAATCAATACAATAACAATGGAAATATCAACAGGAAACCAGGATTCATATCCAGATGAAAAAAGTTGTCATGTTATCGATCCCATTATCCTGGCCTTGTGAGAGCCACTTGGGGTACGCAGTACAGGTCAGGCCGCCGCTCTACATAACTAATGGAGGTTCCTTTTGAGAGAACACCAACAGTGACTAAACTGGCCTCGAGCATTACGGTCCTTCCTTGTGACGTGAGACTGAGCCAACTCTCCTTACGATTTCTTGAGAGTTGTAGAGTCAGAGGGGGGGGGGGGCATGATCATGTAGAGTTAGAGGGAACATGACTGGTGTAGAGTTAGAGGGAACATGACTGATGTAGAGTTAGAGGGAACATGACTGGTGTAGAGTTAGAGGGAACATGACTGGTGTAGAGTTAGAGGGAACATAACTGATGTAGAGTTAGAGGGAACATGACTGATGTAGAGTTAGAGGGAACATGACTGGTGTAGAGTTAGAGGGAACATGACTGGTGTAGAGTTAGAGGGAACATGACTGATGTAGAGTTAGAGGGAACATGACTGATGTAGAGTTAGAGGGAACATGACTGGTGTAGAGTTAGAGGGAACATGACTGGTGTAGAGTTAGAGGGAACATGACTGGTGTAGAGTTAGAGGGAACATGACGGATACACAAATGAAAAAAGTGGAGATATAAAAATAGTTATATAGATATTAAAAAAAGTTACAACTCAAAATAACGCTTTCAAGACGGATAACATATTTTTAGAAACTACATATGAACACACGGGTTGGGAAATAGGTTTGGCAATGTGTGTGGAAGAAGCGAGGAGGAGATTGCGTCAGAGGCACACACACGCACACACACACACACACACACACACACACACACACACACACACACACACACACACACACACACACACATGATCTCCCAGAGGGTATAGAATCGTTTCTCTCAATGTTTGCCGACGATGCAAAAATTATGAGGAGGATTGAAACTGAGGACGATAGTAGGAGGCTACAAGACGACCTAGATAGACTGAGTGAATGGTCCAACAAATGGCTGTTGAAGTTCAACCAGAGTAAATGCAAAGTAATGAAACTAGGCAGTGGAAACAGGAGGCCAGACACAGGATACAGAATAGGAGATGAAGTACTTAATGAAACGGACAGAGAGAAAGATCTAGGAGTTGATATCACACCAAACCTGTCTCCTGAAGCCCACATAAAAAGGATAACATCTACGGCATATGCGAGGCTGGCTAACATCAGAACAGCGTTCAGGAACCTGTGTAAGGAATCATTCAGAATCTTGTACACCACATATGTAAGACCAATCCTGGAGTATGCAGCCCCAGCATGGAGCCAGTACCTTGTCAAGCACAAGACGAAGCTGGAAAAAGTCCAAAGGTATGCCACTAGACTAGTCCCAGAACTAAGAGGCATGAGTTATGAGGAAAGGCTGCGGGAAATGCACCTTACGACACTGGAAGACAGAAGAGTAAGGGGAGATATGATCACAACCTACAAAATCCTCAGAGGAATCGACCGGGTAGACAAGGACAAACTATTCAACACTGGGGGGACGCGAACAAGGGGACACAGGTGGAAACTGAGTACCCACATGAGCCACAGAGACGTTAGAAGGAACTTTTTCAGTGTCAGAGTAGTTAACGGATGGAATGCTTTAGGCAGTGATGTGGTGGAGGCTGACTCCATATACAGTTTCAAGTGTAGATATGATAGAGCCCAGTAGGCTCGGGAATCTGTACACCAGTTGATTGACAGTTGAGAGGCGGGACCAAAGAGCCAAAGCTCAACCCCCGCAAGCACAAATAGGTGAGTACAAATAGGTGAGTACACACACACACACACACACACACACACACACACACATACAGGGGCCTCGTAGCCTGGTGGATAGCGCGCAGGACTCGTACTTCTGTGGCGCGGGTTCGATTCCCGCACGAGGCAGAAACAAATGGGCAAAGTTTCTTTCACCCTGAATGCCCCTGTTACCTAGCAGTAAATAAGTACCTGGGAGTTAGTCAGCTGTCACGGGCTGCTTCCTGGGGTGTGTGTGTGGTGTGGAAAAAAAAGTAGTAGTAGTTAGTAAACAGTTGATTGACAGTTGAGAGGCGGGCCGAAAGAGCAAAGCTCAACCCCCGCAAACACAACTAGGTGAATACAACTAGGTGAATACACACACACACACACACACACACACACACACACACACACACACACACACACACACACACACACACACACACGCACACACGCACACACACACACACACACACACACACACACACACACACACACAGTCATATAATCCACCACCAAATGACAGAAGACCCAGACAGGAATATGATAGAAACAACATGGCCACNCAGCATATATACATTTTCTTCTGTCCTCAATGGACAGGGTTAGAGATCTGTTAACATATAGTTCAGCGATTTATTGAACAATCAACCACAGAATGTGATTGTAGTGCTTCTAAAATGCTAATCTAACCTACAGACATAAATACACAGATTGACGTCTGTCCTACATAAAGTGTTGGAGGTGTCTCTGTATACAGTGTCATTACTGAGCGTTTACAACACGACGCGGTGGCGGTGAGGTCACTCACAACTTGAGTCACGCGGCCAAAGTTATTCCACCTTCGGGGCAATATTGAAATGTTGAAGTAAACATTAAGGGCATGAATATCGACTTATGGATGTCTCGTCCTATATGGGCAGGGCCGAGGCTCTGTCTGCGTGGTCACCGTCCAGCTGCTGCGCAGAGCCAAAGTTGCTTAACCTAACTGAATGATCCACAACAGTTGACTAACTCCGGGTACCGATTTGGTAGATGAACAGAGGCATTATGTGAAATGATGCCTTCCCAATCATTTCTGTCCAGCCCGGGATTCGAACCCGAGATTTCAGATTGTCAGTTGAGAACGAACCCAACTACTACCAAGACCCTACAACTTGCTTGATACATGCTTGATGGGGTTCTGAGAGTTCTTCTACTGCCCAAGCCCGGCCCGAGGCCAGGCTTGACTTGTGAGAGTTTGGTCCACCAGGCTGTTGCTTGGAGCGGCCCGCAGGCCCACATATCCACCACAGCCCGGTTGGTCCGGCACTCCTTGGAGAAAATTATCTAGTTTTCTCTTGAAGATGTCCACGGTTGTTCCGGCAATATTTCTGATCGCTGGTAGGACGTTGAACAACCGCGGACCTCTGATGTTTATACAGTGTTCTTTGATTGTGCCTATGGCACCTCTGCTCTTCACTGGTTCTATTCTGCATTTTCTTCCATGTCGTTCACTCCGGCACGTTGTTATTTTACTGTGCAGATTAGGGACCTGGCCCTCCAGTATTTTCCATGTGTATATTATTTGGTATCTCTCTCGTCGTCTTTCTAGTGAGTACATTTGGAGAGCTTTGAGACGATGCCAATAATTTAGGTGAACTATACTGGAGCCTCTGCCTTCCTTACTACTGTTGCTGCCTCCCTGAATACTGTTGCTGCCTTCCTCATTACTGTTGCTGCCTCCCCTCACTACTGTTGCTGCCTTCCTCACTACTGTTGCTGCCTTCCTCACTACTGTTGCTGCCTCCCTGAATACTGTTGCTGCCTTCCTCACTACTGTTGCTGCCTCCCCTCACTACTGTTGCTGCCTCCCTGAATACTGTTGCTGCCTTCCTCACTACTGTTGCTGCCTCCCTGAATACTGTTGCTGCCTTCCTCACTACTGTTGCTGCCTCCCCTCACTACTGTTGCTGCCTCCCTCACTACTGTTGCTGCCTCCCTGAATACTGTTGCTGCCTCCCTGAATACTGTTGCTGCCTTCCTCACTACTGTTGCTGCCTCCCCTCACTACTGTTGCTGCCTTCCTCACTACTGTTGCTGCCTCCCTCACTACTGTTGTTGCCTCCCTGAATACTGTTGCTGCCTTCCTCACTACTGTTGCTGCCTCCCTGAATACTGTTGCTGCCTTCCTCACCACTGTTGCTGCCTCCCCTCACTACTGTTGCTGCCTTCCTCACTACTGTTGCTGCCTTCCTCACTACTGTTGCTGCCTCCCTCACTACTGTTGCTGCCTTCCTCACTACTGTTGCTGCCTTCCTCACTACTGTTGCTGCCTCCCTGAATACTGTTGCTGCCTTCCTCACTACTGTTGCTGCCTTCCTGAATACTGTTGCTGCCTTCCTCACTACTGTTGCTGCCTTCCTGAATACTGTTGCTGCCTTCCTCACTACTGTTGCTGCCTCCCCTCACTACTGTTGCTGCCTTCCTCACTACTGTTGCTGCCTTCCTCACTACTGTTGCTGCCTCCCCTCACTACTGTTGCTGCCTCCCCTCACTACTGTTGCTGCCTTCCTCACTACTGTTGCTGCCTCCCTCACTACTGTTGCTGCCTCCCCTCACTACTGTTGCTGCCTCCCCTCACTACTGTTGCGGCCTCCCCTCACTACTGTTGCTGCCTCCCTCACTACTGTTGCTGCCTCCCTCACTACTGTTGCTGCCTCCCCTCACTACTGTTGCTGCCTCCCCTCACTACTGTTGCTGCCTCCCTCACTACTGTTGCTGCCTCCCCTCACTACTGTTGCTGCCTCCCCTCACTACTGTTGCTGCCTTCCTCACTACTGTTGCTGCCTCCCTCACTACTGTTGCTGCCTCCTCTCACTACTGTTGCTGCCTCCCTCACTACTGTTGCTGCCTCCCTCACTACTGTTGCTGGCTTCCTCACTACTGTTGCTGCCTCCCCTCACTACTGTTTCTGCCTCCCCTCACTACTGTTGCTGCCTACCCTCACTACTGTTGCTGCCTCCCTCACTACTGTTGCTGCCTCCCCTCACTACTGTTGCTGCCTCCCTCACTACTGTTGCTGCCTCCCTCACTACTGTTGCTGCCTCCCCTCACTACTGTTGCTGCCTCCCCTCACTACTGTTGCTGCCTCCCCTCACTACTGTTGCTGCCTCCCTCACTACTGTTGCTGCCTCCCTCACTACTGTTGCTGCCTCCCTCACTACTGTTGCTGCCTCCCCTCACTACTGTTGCTGCCTCCCTCACTACTGTTGCTGCCTCCCTCACTACTGTTGCTGCCTCCCTCACCTCTGACCTTTGGCCCGCGTCACCTAGAGTGCCCAACACTCCCGCCTCACCTTGGCATCTCGGGCGGAGATCTTGCTCTTCAGATTCGTGTTACAGTTTTGACTTGATAAACACGTTCAAGTGAGACCTTTGTCATCGCTCTCAGCATTTTTTTGCGAAGTATTACATGGAACACGAACATCGTGGCTCTTGATTATTGCTAATTATTACGCTTTTAGAGTTGAATTGTTGCCTTGCGCGAGAGGTGAGAGCCTCGTGTCCGAAATTACTGGAATCGATAATCTCAAAAGCCATTCGTTCACATCTTGGACAAATATAGATTAATAAAAGATAGACGACATGGTTTGACTAAGTTCGTTCGTGTTTACTAAGAAATTTAATTTAATTGTGTCCAGTATATTTCAAACAATTGATAGTGGAGTGAAGTCAGCATTGACAGCCCAGGGCTGTCCAGGGACCTCTCTTGGTTACCATATATATATATATATATATATATATATATATATATATATATATATATATATATATATATTTATATATATATATATATATATATATATATATATATATATATGTACGACATATATAATATATATATATATATATATATATATATATATATATATATATATATGTGTACGACATATATAATATATATTTTTTTTTTTTTATAAAATAAAATACCTAGAAGGGGTACCACCTCTGGTGCAAGTGGTAATGGTAATGGTAATATATATATATATATATATATATATATATATATATATATATATTCTACCCACTTCAAGACTCCGCTCCAATATAGAAACATCAAGAAATATGGGCCAATAGGCCTTCTGCAGTTACAGATCTATTCTCCCCTTTAGCTTATACCCATTGTTTCGTGTTCTGTGTTTATTTCTCACCTCACCCCAAACCATTGTAACATGTCACCTCACCCAAATGCAGGTATAAAAAAGAAAAGCTGTTTAAACTCTGTTCAGTGTGTGTAACTAAAGTCTTTGAAAATGTAATAAGTTTTACGAAACGCGCTCAAGTGTCGCGTCAGACTAAGAAATAAAGAATGAATTTTGGAGATTGATTTTTCATTTACCGTCATCAGTAAAAACAAACATAAGGAAAATTGAGAAAATTCGTGTTAGAATTATTAATCTTACTTTTTCGGTCATATTTAATAACATATATATATATATATATATATATATATATATATATATATATATATATATATATATGTCGTACCTAGTAGCCAGAACGCACTTATCAGCCTACTATGCAAGGCCCGATTTGCCTAATAAGCCAAGTTTTACTGAATTAATATATTTTCTCTATTTTTTTTCTTATGAAATGATAAAGCTACCCATTTCATTATGTATGAGGTCAATTTTTTTTATTGGAGTTAAAATTAACGTAGATATATGACCGAACCTAACCAACCCTACCTAACCTAACCTATCTTTATAGGTTAGGTTAAGTTAGGTAGCAGAAAAAGTTAGGTTAGGTTAGGTTAGGTAGGTTAGGTAGTCGAAAAAATATTTATTCATGAAAACTTGGCTTGTTAGGCAAATCGGGCCTTGCATAGTAGGCTGAGAAGTGCGTTCTGGCTACTAGGTACGACATATATATATATATATATATATATATATATATATATATATATATATATATATATATATATATATATATATACATATACATATGCGAACAAGCCTGAATGGTCCCCAGGACTATATGCAACTGAAAACTCACACCCCAGAAGTGATTCGAACCCATACTGCCAGGAGCACTCTGCTGGCGTACAGGATCCCTTAACCGCTCGACCAACACGACCGGACAAAAGAGGATGGTAGCCAAGGCTATTTACATCCCCCCCGCCGGCACTCGGTTGGTAATCTTGGGCATGGTATTTTATCAAATCACCTCATTCTTTGGGGCAACACGTGAGAAACACAAATGCGAACAAGCCTGAATGGTCCCCAGTACTATATGCAACTGAAATATATATATATATATATATATATATATATATATATATATATATATATATATTATATATATATATATATATATATACATATATATATATATATATATATATATATATATATATATATATATATATATATATTATATATATACATATATATATATATATTATATATATATATATATATATATATATATATATATATATATATATATATATATATATATATATATAAACGAGTTATATACAAAACTGAACAGCAATATCTGCTAATTGGCGGACGGCACAAATATATGGCGGGAAATAAATTCAGAATTATACACACATTATTGTTAGTCAATCTTGATAGGCTTTTATAGTGGACAAACGATTGGTAGATGTAGGTTACTACTGATCAAAATTTAGGGTTCTGAACTTATGTAATAATAATAATGATAATAATAATAATAATAATAATAATAATAATAATAATAATAATAATAATAATAATAATAATAAGAGTTAATTCCCACATATCAACCGCATAATGTTCAAGAGTGCGAAAGCTGGGAGTCATGATGAGTATCTTAAACCCAAAACTAATTCATAAATGAATGGAATAAAGTAAATACTCTACTATACTTGGTTTTATTTCTGGATGCGTTAGTAATAAGATATACAATTCTTCAGCTTTATCATGCCCTTGTTAGGCTCCAGTGAGATTGTGCAGTTAGGTGTTGGTGTCTATGGAATGGATTCACTTGAACATGTTCAGAGCAGGATGATAAGTTTATGCTAGGAATTAAAAACTTCTTGTGAAGAGAGATTAAAAACGCTGAATTGACGTTTTCTAGAAAGATGATGAGTGAGGGGTTGAGGTTGACATGAATGAAGTGTATAAATGTATGAATGGGTGCAACAATGCGGATATAAATAAGGAAATATCTATAAAAAAAGGAAATATATCTACAAAATATTGAAGAGATAGTGTATATAACCTGATAAAAATCATTTTCAGGCAATGTAGTGACTCAAACTGGATAAGTTTAGATTCACAAAATACTTGGGTAAATACGGGTTTATAAATAGGGTTTTAGATTTATAGAACAAATTACAGTGTCCAAATACACTTAGGATCACTGGATTGTTTTGAGCCAAGTATTGGTACGTATGGGTGAGATACGTATAGGGTTTGGCTGGATCAAAATGAGAGCTGCCTTGTATATACCAATAGGCCTTCCATAGCTTCGTTTGTTTTTATGTTCTGGCAGTGTGTTCCCTGTTTACACCGGGCGTCCAACTGGTCCAGTGCAACCATTGCACGCACCAATGTTTCTGGAGATAAAAAAGTACGTGAAAAAAAACAAGAATTATTTGATAGAAAAAAAGGCTTGTTTCGAAATAATCAATATTCACGCAACCATTACCATAAACGGATTTTTTTTCTGATGAAGTGATGCAAGGACAGTTGCCAAGTCCGCTTCGGGCTTCCTGTAAAAGGATCTGGTGAAGGTCTGAACTCCGCTCCTGGCAGGCACCTCTGGATCCTTTGGCTTAGTATGGTGTTGTGTCGTTCTTGTTGTTGTTTTAGATTCACCCTTCTCGGAACAAACGTTCCAAGTAGCACTGGCTATGGTGAGCCCGTAGTGGACTTACCTGGCACAGGAGCCGGGCTGTGGTGTTGTGTCCGGGTCGGCAGTCCTCGCGCATTAGTATTAGTTCATAACCACTCAAAGTGCGTTATTACTACACAGTGAAATCATATTATCGTGTTACATCAATGAACAAATCAACAGGAGCCGGGATGAAGGTTCGAACCTATGCGCTGAGTGTTCCCAGATGCACGATCTAGTCAACTGTGCCATGACATGGTAAAAGTATTGCAACCTGGAGCGCTGCTGCCCCACGGGAAACTCGAGGTTTCCCAAGTGGAGCCGACCCGGGGGGTTGACACAGTTCCCCCCATGCACTCGGGCTCTGTCGTCCAGTAGTTCTACCTCTGACGCCACTCTTTCAATACACAGAGAAATCACATGCAATGGGTGCAGTAGTACCCCAGGTTGCAATTCTTTTACTATGTCGTGGTGCAGTTGACTAGAGCGTGCATCTGGGAACACGGTTCGAAACCTCACCACGGCTCCTGTGGATTTGTGCCTTAGTATTAGTTCATAACCGCTCAAAGTGTTGAAGGCGATGTTGAAATTATTTTTATCATGATGAGGATTTTCCCGTAAAGATTTTTTGTCTTGGAAGTGATACACGTGCCTTTAGCAGGAGTGTGGGGGGGGAGAGGGTTAGTCAATGGGCTGAAGCCTATCAGCCGTGAGGGATTCAAGGCCTCTCAAGCTCAAGAGTAATTAAGGCGTATCAACCCCCCCCCAGAGTCATTAAGACCTATCAGTGGAGATGTGTACAGTGTGTACTGGTACTCTTCCGTCCATTGAAGGGTACACGACTCAAGCTGCGGCATAAATACTTGGGCTAAGACGACCCTCAGTGGGGACCCCAGGTGCCACGGCGTCAACGGTTATATGGAGCTTACTCTCTGGCCACAGAGGTGGTGGCTGAGTGGTGCAGGCACTCAACATGTCCAGCACGAGTGCTCGAGGTGCCTCGAGTGCAGGGAGGTGCTCTTGTTCATACACGTAGTCCAGTATGATGATAGTTATTTCCACTCGTACGTTAGGAACATATATATGTGACTTGAGTGCGTGTGTATATGCCACGAGTGAGAATGAATGCCATGAATGCGTGTGCATGCCATGAGTGCGTGTGTGAGGGAGAAGGTAAGAGCAAAGGGGAGGCGAGACACTCTCCCCGGCGTGTACAAGGTCTTCCTGCTGCCTCTGCTCCTCCACCCGGAAGTCCTCCATCTAATCATTCCCGCTCACAATAGCCATCATTTACATACACGCATCACGCAATGTTAGCAGCTTGGAGTCACGCTGCAATAATGCAGTTCCTATTAAACTTCACATTTCGCTAACACGAACAATAGCAAGGCGGGTGTACCCGAGACAAGCCGTAGGTTCTCGCCTGGCTCTGAGCCCCAGATGGCCATCAAAAGGATAAATGACTAGAGCGTCACTGCAACACATGAAGACTGATGGCGGAATGGACGTAGTGATCACAGACGGGCAGGTAGCATGATACCGGCAGCACCAGGGGGCAGGACTGCCAGAACCAAAGGTCACAAAGACACGGCAGAAGGGGCCTGTCTGAATAACATGCACAGATTGCATGGACAGAACTAAAGCAGGGGCGCCATAGTCAGCAGCAGAGAAGTAGGGGACCATAGCCTGCCAGTACAGGGCATAGCAGGTAGCAGAGGAGCAGAGGGGGGGGGTGTAGCAGAGAAGCAGGGGAGGCATAGTCAAGCAGCAGAGGGTCCCGCGTAAAAAGTGGATCTAGGAGTAGCAGACAGCTGCCCCATCGTCACTGGTTGAGTCACTACAACACCCGATTCTGAACCATTCCTTAGGTATGCCAGTTAGTGTGTGGGCCTCGTACATGTATGACGCACACGCGCACACACAAGCGCACACACACGCGCACACACACACTTTCGTGACATGGGTACTTCTTGAAGTATAGAGGAACGCTCGGAAACTTTTGTTTCTTCTTCGCAGAAAATAGAACATGAAACAATGGATAAGTTTATATTCAGAAAAAAGACCTCAATAATTACTCGTTTGGAAACAGAGTTGACAACTAATGGAACACGTTCGCAAGTAACATAATAGAGGTCGGGGTCACTGGATTCTTTTAAGCGCAAGTTAGACAAATATAGGAGTGGTTGGAAATATGTTAGCACTGTCTTGCATCACCCAATACATCCTGTGTAATGTTCCCGGTGCCCTGGTTAAGGAAATGATGTCAGATAAGCTAGGTGACTCAGAGACGAGTTCAACATCTCAGCTTTACATAATGCATCTCAAATTGGAATTTCCCTGCAAACACACCACTCTTATCAGATTAAAACAAACAAAACAGTTGGAACAGCCCGATCACGGAGAAAGTTACTACAGCTTAGTCCGCTGCAGCTACAACAGCCCATTACTTTTCTTACCGCAGCCATAAATGCACCCCATACAGGGAATTTCCGTTTGGTAGTCATGTCTGCAACAGCAACGTGTCTCGACCCACAGCACCTCTGTATTTTAGTGGCTCTCCTCTTTGCTGTCATAATCCAGAGTGTACCCGAGTGTATTAGTGGGTAGTAGGCAGTTGCTAATGAAACGGACTGTACGTTCTTGACTGCTTAAGTCAAGTGACACCACACACACTGCACCAAGCCGTCAACGGCATCATCAGTCCCTGCTGGCTCCACGTGCAGGGACTGGTCAACAATAAATACAAGGGAACTAGACCACCGGTAAAAACCTTGTCTCTATATGATCCGAGACTTCTGGACTGCAGGGAGAAAGAACGAATTCCTCTGGAATCTGGGTTCCAGGCACATGAAAAGAAGAGGTCTTTTGGCAGCCAACGTCTGATTGTAGCCATCCTCAGGTCCTGCCTGGAATTTGAGGAGCCCTTAAAAATCTACAGCGTGTGAAGAATAAAAAATAGTCCCTTTTTTATAATCAGTGTTTGTAACTAATAAATTTGTATAATATAACCCCCAAACGAGGTGCACACGCGGGGTTGACTGTGGCTCCAGGAACCTGCCGTCGTAACCTTGGCGCTCACGATGAAGATAAAAATCACGCACATAACAATGATACAAACATTTTAAGACAAGGCGTTTATACGGAGCGTAGAGCAGGCAGCGGGAGAGGCAGTAATGAGACACCTTCAGGAGGTGGATGAAATGTCAGGAGGCGGGGGTGGGCGGGCCAAGGCTGCAACGCTTCACCCACCACACCCACCACACCCACTACACCCATCACACCCACCACACCCACTACACCCACCACACCCACCACACCCACCACACCCACCACACCCACCATACCCACCACACCCACTACACCCACACACTTACTCGAAAAATCTTCTTAATTATCCCTCTACTACATCCTTACTCTCAGTTTCCCTTACTCTCACCTCCCCACCGTCTCCTGCCTCACCTCCCCACCCGTCTCCTGCCTCACCTACCCACCCGTCTCCTGCCTCACCCATAGCGTGCAGAGCTCCGGGCAGGCTGAGGCCGCTGGAGCACAAGGCCTTGCCAGTTATTTTGTCACGCTTCTCAAGCAAATGTTAAGTGATAAGGGAAGGAAGTCACTGTCTTAAATGACTAATAACTTAAAAAGTGGAATTCAGGGGCTAACGCCTTGGCCTGCAAGTACATTAAGATAAACGAAACAGGCATACACGTGCATGAATGAAGGAAATACGCGTACACGTGCATGAATGAAGGAAATACACATACACGTGCATGAATGAAGGAAATACACATACACGTGCATGAATGAAGGAAATACACATACACGTGCATGAATGAAGGAAATACACATACACGTGCATGAATGAAGGAAATACACATACACGTGCATGAATGAAGGAAATACACATACACGTGCATGAATGAAGGAAATACGCATACACGTGCATGAATGAAGGAAATACACATACACGTGCATGAATGAAGGAAATACGCGTACACGTGCATGAATGAAGGAAATACACATACACGTGCATGAATGAAGGAAATACGCATACACGTGCATGAATGAAGGAAATACGCATACACGTGCATGAATGAAGGAAATACGCATACACGTGCATGAATGAAGGAAATACGCGTACACGTGCATGAATGAAGGAAATACACATACACGTGCATGAATGAAGGAAATACGCATACACGTGCATGAATGAAGGAAATACACATACACGTGCATGAATGAAGGAAATACGCATACACACATTAGAATGAAGGAAACAATACCAGAGAAGGCTGAGCGTGGCGAGGGGGAGCCTCCGCCTGTTCTTGACATAACTGTTCCCAAGAAACTAAAAAGCAACCACAGAAATCCGAGAGACAGTCGCTGAAATCCAGAGAGATGGTCCAAACACCAACGAATAAGGGAAGGGTGATCAAGTTCCCGTGGAGTCCATCCCATGATGGAATCTGTGGACACGAACGAGCGGATGTGCTGGCTGCGGAGGACGGTGAGGGCGCTGAGGGCGCTGGGGTCGCTGAGGGGCGCTGAGGGCACTGGGGTCGCTGAGGGGCGCTGAGGGCACTGAGGGCGCTGAGGGCGCTGGGGTCGCTGAGGGCGCTGGGGTCGCTGAGGGGCGCTGGGGTCACTGAGGGCGCTGGGGTCGCTGAGGAGCGCTGAGGGCACTGGGGTCGCTGAGGGGCGCTGGGGTCGCTGAGGGCGCTGGGGTCGCTGAGGGTCGCTGGGGTCGCTGAGGGGCGCTGAGGGCGCTGGGGTCGCTGAGGGGCGCTGAGGGCACTGGGGTCGCTGAGGGGCGCTGGGGTCGCTGAGGGCGCTGGGGTCGCTGAGGGTCGCTGGGGTCGCTGAGGGGCGCTGAGGGCGCTGGGGTCGCTGAGGGGCGCTGAGGGCACTGGGGTCGCTGAGGGGCGCTGGGGTCGCTGAGGGCGCTGGGGTCGCTGAGGGCGCTGAGGGCGCTGAGGGCGCTGGGGTCGCTGAGGGGCGCTGGGGTCGCTGAGGGTCGCTGGGGTCGCTGAGGGGCGCTGAGGGCACTGGGGTCGCTGAGGGGCGCTGGGGTCGCTGAGGGCGCTGGGGTCGCTGAGGGTCGCTGGGGTCGCTGAGGGGCGCTGAGGGCGCTGGGGTCGCTGGGGTCGCTGAGGGTCGCTGGGGTCGCTGAGGGGCGCTGAGGGCGCTGGGGTCGCTGAGGGGCGCTGAGGGCGCTGGGGTCGCTGAGGGGCGCTGAGGGTCGCTGAGGGCGCTGGGGTCGCTGTGAACGCTGAGGGCGCTGAGGACGCTGAGGGCGACAGCGTTGAGTGCGTCGTGCTCAAGACTTCTACAAGTTAAAAGGAGCCATCAAGTAACAACATCGTGACAAGGTAACTGACGAATGGAAGGTAGAAGAACAACTTGACAAACCCGGTGTACCACAGTAACAGTAACTACAATATACAGGGTGTCTGGTGTAACACAGTAACAGTAACTACAATATACAGGGTGTCTGGTGTAACACAGTAACAGTAACTACAATATACAGGGTGTCTGGTGTAACACAGTAACAGTAACTACAATATACAGAGTGTCTGGTGTAACACAGTAACAGTAACTGTTTGGGCAACAACTTGCTACAGAACTGTTTAACAAGGATATACAAAACCCAGAAACTAATGATGTGTTTTAACCTTGGAAGAGGAGGTCGTGCACCAGCACCCGCGGTGACCTTTGACCTCGACTCTGGGAGTCTTGGAGCAGATGGCCCAACATGACCCACACTGAGAGACACAATTCTCTCCTCGCGCGGATGTGCTCTTGACCTCGGTCGAGGCGGATCGAGACGGGATCTTCCGCCACGTTTCCACAGGAGGCGAGTCAACCGTGACCTCTCATGTCAATGAAAAAGAGCGGGAAGTATTGTGTCGCTGCCACTGAGTCCAGACGCTAAATATCTCCCTGGACACGAGCCAGGATGGTGACCACAACGCTCACACACACTTCTCCAGACCTTCATCTCTTGAGGGAAAAAGAGCGACCTCTCTTGTAAGTCAAACAGCGCTACGCAAATAATTGATATGCTTGTAGAAGTAAAACAGTTAAGTCCTAATTACACTCCAGGGCCAGTGAGGGACTCACTACACACTCTAGGGGCCGGTGAGGGACTCACTACACACACTCCAGGGCCAGTGAGGGACTCACTAGACACACTCCAGGGCCAGTGAGGGACTCACTACACACTCTCCAGGGCCAGTGAGGGACTCACTACACACACTCCAGGGCCAGTGAGGGACTCACTACACACACTCCAGGGCCAGTGAGAGACTCACTACACACACTCCAGGGCCAGTGAGAGACTCACTACACACACTCCAGGGCCAGTGAGAGACTCACTACACACACTCCAGGGCCAGTGAGGGACTCACTACACACACTCCAGGGCCAGTGAGAGACTCACTACACACACTCCAGGGCCAGTGAGGGACTCACTACACACACTCCAGGGCCAGTGAGGGACTCACTACACACACTCCAGGGCCAGTGAGGGACTCACTAGACACACTCCAGGGCCAGTGAGGGACTCACTACACACTCTCCAGGGCCAGTGAGGGACTCACTACACACACTCCAGGGCCAGTGAGGGACTCACTACACACTCTAGGGGCCGGTGAGGGACTCACTACACACTCTCCAGGGCCAGTGAGGGACTCACTACACACTCTCCAGGGCCAGTGAGGGACTCACTACACACTCTCCAGGGCCAGTGAGAGACTCACTACACACACTCCAGGGCCAGTGAGGGACTCACTACACACACTCCAGGGCCAGTGAGGGACTCACTAGACACACTCCAGGGCCAGTGAGGGACTCACTACACACTCTCCAGGGCCAGTGAGGGACTCACTACACACACTCCAGGGCCAGTGAGGGACTCACTACACACTCTCCAGGGCCAGTGAGAGACTCACTACACACACTCCAGGGCCAGTGAGGGACTCACTACACACTCTCCAGGGCCAGTGAGGGACTCACTACACACTCCAGGGCCAGTGAGAGACTCACTACACACACTCCAGGGCCAGTGAGGGACTCACTACACACTCCAGGGCCAGTGAGAGACTCACTACACACACTCCAGGGCCAGTGAGGGACTCACGAGTGTTCTTAATAGTTCACGAGTATTCTTAATAATTGGGGTGTTTCTTATAAAGAAGCAGGTAATCAGACGTTGTCATTTATGGTTAACACGCCCCAAAGGTCAAGTGCGTGGTGGTGGTGGTGTCAACACTGAAGGAGTGTTATCATCAAGCAATATTTGTGTTTTTATTGTCATAGCTGTAAGTATATTGTTGACGTGTGGCGGAGAGAATAGCACTCGCGTGTTGACTGAACCGTTGCTGCCTCGACGCCGACCAAATGTCACGTGTTGAGATCTGTGTAAGGTTAGCAGGCTGGGCGCTCGAGCCGTGGTGGTATTTCCTGAATATTGTACCTCAGTGACCTCCTCCTCCTCCTCCCCTCTCATGCTAACACACTTCCCGGAAGCTGTCACATTGAGTTACGCAGTCTTGCTGCCTTTGTAGAGCAGGGTGAACATGGAGAGACGTCACCTGGCCAGACAAGTGACACTTTCATACACTCTACAGCCAAGATACTGAAGACGGGGTTGTGCCTTCCTGGCTCTCCTCGCCACCACCCTCACACACCGGCGGCCAGGTGTGTTCTCACTGGTGTCAGGCCTCGTGGCCCCCCACCGAGGTTTGGTTTTTGTTCAGCAAATTAATGCCACGGATAACGAGCGTCACGGAGTCCAGAGGTCACGGAGCCCAGGGGGTCACGGAGCCCAAGAGTCACGAAGCCCAGGGGTCACGGAGCCCAGGGGGTCACGGAGCCCAGGGGGTCACAGAGCCCAAGGGTCACGGAGCCCAGGGGTCACGGAGCCCAAGGGTCACGGAGCCCTGGGGGTCACGAAGCCCAGGGGTCACGGAGCCCAGGGGGTCACGGAGCCCAGGGGGTCACAGAGCCCAAGGGTCACGGAGCCCAGGGGTCACGGAGCCCAAGGGTCACGGAGCCCTGGGGGTCACGGAGCCCAGGGGTCACGGAGCCCAAGGGTCACGAAGCCCTGGGGGTCACGGAGCCTAGGGGGTCACTTGGTGATTGAGTGTTGTTGTTGTTGTGGTGGTGGTGATATGATGGTAATGTTGTGGTGGTAGTGTTGTGGTGTGGTGATGGTGGTGGTCTTGAGGTGTGGTGGTGTAAGACTGGGCCGCGACACTACAGGAAGTCTGGCATAGGGTCAGGAGTGGGTGTGGTGAGGACACCACACCTGCTGAAGGCCACAAGTGATGAAGGTGCAGGGAAATATAGGCAGACAAGTACACATGTGCACCTCACACACCAGCACGTACACAACTCCTCATATGTGCACACGTGCACACACAAGTACGCACAGAAAGACTGAGGGAACTAGATCTCGCTACAATGGAGGAAAGAAGATTCTGGCAGACATGATAACAAGGAAAAAGATACTATAGGGGACTGACAATTTGATATAAAAAACAATGTTTAAATTAAGGAACAGTTGAACGATGAGTCAAAGGGATGTCAGAGGGAAGTTGCTCAGTTTCAGAGTCGTAAATAAGGAGAGCGGATTTGGTGAGGAAGTGTCAAGCCAATTCGATGCACAACTTTCAATGAAAATATAAGAAAAAGGAGGGAAAAAGAGTCAATGTATTGAATCAATGACGGTCAAAAGGCCAGGCTTAAGAGCAGATGCTCGACGCTGTAAACCCAAGTTGGTGAGTACAGCTTGGTGATGTAGGTAAGTACAAGCACTCATACATGTGTATGTGCACACAAACACGAACATAAGCAGACACAAGCGTGCATGTGTGCACACAAACATATACACAATTTGGCGAGGGGCCGGAGTTGAGGCGGACTAGAGAGGTCAACTGATGGTATAGGAGCAGCACCAGGCCATCTTGGTGCTGCTCCTACCCTCACCACCACCTACCTACACCCAGGAAGACAACCGACCACAACATCAGTGGCCACACCCAGGAAGACAACCGACCACAACATCAGTGGCCACATCCAGGAAGACAACCGACCACAACATCAGTGGCCACACCCAGGAAGACAACCGACCACAACATCAGTGGCCACACCCAGGAAGACAACCGACCACAACATCAGTGGCCACACCCAGGAAGACAACCGACCACAACATCAGTGGCCACACCCAGGAAGACAACCGACCACAACATCAGTGGCCACACCCAGGAAGACAACCGACCACAACATCAGTGGCCACGCCGAGGAAGACAACCGACCTCAACATCAGTGGCCACACCCAGGAAGACAACCGACCACAACATCAGTGGCCACACCCAGGAAGACAACCGACCACAACATCATTGGCTACACCCAGGAAGACAACCGACCACAACATCAGTGGGCCACGCCGAGGAAGACAACCGACCACAACATCAGTGGGCCTCGCCGAGGAGGGATCTACAAAAACTGTCTCAAGGTCGCTACAAACTGACAGTCAGACCAGTTCTGAGGCGCAGAAACGACAACTAACTGGAAGAGCGGTCTTACATAAGCTGGGAGGTGGGGAACCTCACCCGAGGGGGCCGACTGTGGTGTGGTCGAGGGTGCTGAGATCCCCATCTGTGTCAGTATAGTGTATGACACGTCAGCAGCCCAAGCTGTGTCAGTACAGTGTAAGACACGTCAGCAGCCCAAGCTGTGTCAGTACAGTGTAAGACACACACGTCAGCAGCCCAAGCTGTGTCAGTACAGTGTAAGACACGTCAGCAGCCCAAGCTGTGTCAGTACAGTGTAAGACACACGTCAGCAGCCCAAGCTATGTCAGTACAGTGTAAGACACACACGTCAGCAGCCCAAGCTGTGTCAGTACAGTGTAAGACACGTCAGCAGCCCAAGCTGTGTCAGTACAGTGTATGACACACTCGTCAGCAGCCCAAGCTGTGTCAGTACAGTGTAAGACACGTCAGCAGCCCAAGCTGTGTCAGTACAGTGTATGACACACACGTCAGCAGCCCAAGCTGTGTCAGTACAGTGTATGACACACACGTCAGCAGCCCAAGCTGTGTCAGTATAGTGTATGACACACACACACGTCAGCAGCCCAAGCTGTGTCAGTATAGTGTATGACACACACACACGTCAGCAGCCCAAGCTGTGTCAGTATAGTGTATGACACGTCAGCAGCCCAAGCTGTGTCAGTATAGTGTATGACACGTCAGCAGCCCAAGCTGTGTCAGTATAGTGTATGACACGTCAACAGCCCAAGCTGTGTCAGTATAGTGTATGACACGTCAGCAGCCCAAGCTGTGTCAGTATAGTGTATGACACGTCAGCAGCCCAAGCTGTGTCAGTATAGTGTATGACACACACACACTGAACTACAAGCCAGTTTCCCTAACTTGTATACCATGCAAGGTGATGGAGAAGATCGTGAGGAAAAGGCTTGTAGAGCACCTGGAGGGAAATAACTTTGTAACGCACCACCAACATGGATTCAGGGATGGTAAATCGTGCCTCACAGGTTTAACAGAATTCTATGACCCGGTAACAAAAATTAGGCAGGAAAGAGAAGGGTGGGCCGACTGCATTTTCCTGGACTGCCAGAAAGCCTTTGATACAGTACCCCATAAAAGGCTGTTAAAAAAGTTGGAGCAACAGGAAGGAGTAAAAGGGAAGGTGCTCTAGTGGATAAGGGAATACTTAAGCAACAGGAAACAGCGAGTAACGGTAAGGGGGGAGACATCAGAGTAGCGAGATGTCACCAGCGGAGTCCCACAGGGCTCAGTACTTGGACCCATCCTGTTTCTAATATATGTAAACGATTTTTCCGGAGGGTATAGACTCGTTCTTCTCAATGTTTTCTGATGATGCAAAAATTATGAGAAGAATCAAGACGGATGAAAATAGACAGAGACTACAGGATGACCTGGACAAACTGGAGGAATGGTCTAGAAAATGGCTGCTAAAGTTCAACTCAGGAAAGTGTAAGGTAATGAAATTAGGCGAAGGGAGCAGGAGGCTGAACACAAGGTATCATCTGTGAAGTGAAATCCTGCAAGAGTCAAATAGAGAGAAAGATCTGGGGGTTGATATCACACCGAACCTGTCCCCAGAGGCCCACATCAAAAGAATATCATCAGCTGCATATGCTAGACTGGCCAACATAAGAACTGCCTTTAGAAACTTGTGTAAGGAATCGTTCAGGACCTTGTATACCACTTATATAAGACCAATCCTGGAGTATGCAGCTCCAGCCTGGAGTCCATACCTAGTTAAACACAAGACAAATTTAGAGAAGATTCAGCGGTATGCCACCAGGCTCGTCCCGGAACTGAGAGGATTGAGCTACGAGGAAAGGCTGAAGGACCTGAACCTCACATCCCTGGAAAACAGAAGAGTAAGGGGAGACATGATGACCACCTACAAAATTCTCAGGGGAATTGACAGGGTGGACAAAGACAAACTCTTCAGCACGGGTGGGACACGAACAAGGGGTCACAGGTGGAAACTTAGTACCCAGATGAGCCACAGAGACGTTAGAAAGAATTTTTTCAGTGTCAGAGTAGTTAATAAATGGAATGCATTAGGAAGTGATGTGGTGGAGGCTGACTCCATACACAGTTTCAAATGTAGATATGATAGAGCCCAATAGGCTCAGGAATCTGTACACCAGTTGATTGACGGTTGAGAGGCGGGACCAAAGAGCCAAAGCTCAACCCCTGCAAGCACAATGAGGTGAGTACAATTAGGTGAGTGCACGTCAACAGCCCAAGCTGTGTCAGTATAGTGTATGACACAAACATCAACAGCCCAAGCTGTGTCAGTATAGTGTATGACACACACGTCAGCAGCCCAAGCTGTGTCAGTATAGTGTATGACACACACGTCAGCAGCCCAAGCTATGTCAGTACAGTGTATGACACACACGTCAGCAGCCCAAGCTGTGTCAGTACAGTGTATGACACACACGTCAGCAGCCCAGCTGTGTCAGTACAGTGGAAGCCGTAACTAAAATATTTTACGAATTCTTGAAGCACAGCCGATCGCTCCTGATACAGTTCAAACACTTGGGCATTTTTATGAATCAAACCTATAATGTCGCTCACGCCGTGTCCGTGGCAGGTCCGGCATCTCCCAGCGGGAGGCGCGTGGACCCGCCCCTCCCTTCTCCCGCCTGAGGAGAGACCAGGAGGAGGGTTGGGGAGGGGGGCTGGGGAGGGGACGGGTGAAGGGGTTCATGAATACCGGGAAGATGAAGAGGGGAACTCCCGCCGCCTAATCTGGAGAGCTACGCAAGAGCAGTAAAATTCCAGGTTTAAAATCCTTTCAATCACTTGAGACATTTCGCGACCAGATGCTGGCACGAGGACGGCGCAAGGTCTCCTTCCGACTCTCTCGTCTTGCCTTCCTCAGGGTAACATGCGATAGTTGCGAAATTCGCAGTGAAGACGACTATAAAGATGAAAAAAATGTGGCCCCCTGTGAACAGGCAAGTACATTGNTTCCTTAGAACTGACAAACAAATTTAGGAGAATTTGTTAGGATGTCGTCCAGTACACTAGATTCAATGAAGCAGTTGCATAGTGATTGTACAATAGGTCAGGAGGTCTAAAATCTTGTACAATTTTACATTTAATAATGCAGTGTTCCAGTGAATGCTTTAATGATTTGTCACAAAGTTTACAACCTGAATATTCTGGTAGTGTTAGTAGCACTAACCTGCTTTGGCTATAGGCACATCTGGCACCTGCCAGATGTGCCTATAGCCAAAGCGAACCGCGCAATGACTACATCACATTGCCTGGTCCGGTTAATGTGCTGACCATACAAGTACCTATTATTACAAAACTTGTCATAGCTTTTAATACTGCAGCTTTCAGGTGTTTGGGCATTTCTTTGCTCTTCCATATCTGAAGTAATATCCAATCTGTATTTTTTAATAATTGAATTAGATGGTCCAAAGTCATAGTTCATGTTTTCTTTCCTGCAGCCTCTTTGGCCAATCGATCTACAAAGTCGTGTTTTCCATCTCCAACATGGGATAAGATCCACACAAATTTTATATAAAAGTTACTATCATTGGCAAAAAACACATTATATTTAATATTACAAGCTACTTCAGACATTAATTGTGATGGGCTATTTAAGGACTGCAAAGAACTTTTGATCTCAAAATATCACCCCACAAACTATTGAGTGTAAGATGTTCAGTAGCTAGATAAACACCCAATAGCTCAGTTTGTGTCGTGCTTGTCCAGTCGTTCAGCCTGTGCATACTTGATATACGCATTTCATGTGTGTTGTATACCGCACACGCACAAGCTGCTCTACCTGTGCATAACTCAGCCCCCAACGCCTAACTGCACAGAACCATCGGTGAAGGCAGAGACTTCAGTTGGTTTGAGATTTTGAAGTTGACTGTCAATGGTGTCGTGTGTTATGTATATCATAGTGTCAGTGTTATAAGCTTGCTTTAAGGTGATGGGTGTATAATGTGTAGGACCTGACACATCCCTCCAAGGGTGTATATTGTACAGGACCTGACACATCTCTCCAAGGGTGTATAATGTGCAGGACCTGACACACCTCTCCAAGGGTGTATAATGTGCAGGACCTGACACATCTCTCCAAGGGCGTATAATGTACAGGACCTGACACATCTCTCCAAGGGTGTATAATGTGCAGGACCTGACACATCTCTCCAAGGGTGTATAATGTGTAGGACCTGACACATCCCTCCAAGGGTGTATAATGTGCAGGACCTGACACATCTCTCCAAGGGTGTATAATGTGCAGGACCTGACACATCTCTCCAAGGGTGTATAATGTGCAGGACCTGACACATCTCTCCAAGGGTGCATATTGTACAGGACCTGACACATCCCTCCAAGGGTGTATATTGTACAGGACCTGACACATCTTTCCAAGGGTGTATAATGTACAGGACCTGACACATCTCTCCAAGGGTGTATAATGTACAGAACCTGACACATCTCTCCAAGGGTGTATATTGTACAGGACCCGACACATCTCCCCAAGGGTGTATATTGTACAGGTCCTGACACATCTCTCCAAGGGTGTATAATGTACAGGACCCGACACATCTCTCCAAGGGTGTATATTGTACAGGACCCGACACATCTCTCCAAGGGTGTATATTGTACAGGTCCTGACACATCTCTCCAAGGGTGTATAATGTGCAGGACCTGACACATCTCTCCAAGGGTGTATATTGTACAGGACCTGACACATCTCTCCAAGGGTGTATAATGTGCAGGACCTGACACATCCTCCAAGGGTGTATAATGTACAGGACCTGACACATCTCTCCAAGGGTGTATAATGTGCAGGACCTGACACATCTCTCCAAGGGTGTATAATGTGCAGGACCTGACACATCTCTCCAAGGGTGTATATGTGCAGGACCTGACACATCTCTCCAAGGGTGTATAATGTGCAGGACCTGACACATCTCTCCAAGGGTGTATATATTGCAGGACCTGACACATCTCTCCAAGGGTGTATAATGTGCAGGACCTGACACATCCTCCAAGGGTGTATATTGTACAGGACCTGACACATCTCTCCAAGGGTGTATAATGTACAGGACCTGACACATCTCTCCAAGGGTGTATAATGTACAGGACCTGACACATCTCTCCAAGGGTGTATATTGTACAGGACCCGACACATCTCTCCAAGGGTGTATATTGTACAGGACCTGACACATCTCTCCAAGGGTGTATAATGTACAGGACCCGACACATCTCTCCAAGGGTGTATAATGTACAGGACCCGACACATCTCTCCAAGGGTGTATATTGTACAGGACCTGACACATCTCTCCAAGGGTGTATAATGTACAGGACCTGACACATCTCTCCAAGGGTGTATATTGTACAGGACCTGACACATCTCTCCAAGGGTGTATAATGTACAGGACCTGACACATCCTCCAAGGGTGTATATTGTACAGGACCTGACACATCTCTCCAAGGGTGTATAATGTACAGGACCTGACACATCTCTCCAAGGGTGTATATTGTACAGGACCCGACACATCTCTCCAAGGGTGTATATTGTACAGGACCTGACACATCTCTCCAAGGGTGTATATTGTACAGGACCTGACACATCTCTCCAAGGGTGTATAATGTACAGGACCCGACACATCTCTCCAAGGGTGTATAATGTACAGGACCTGACACATCTCTCCAAGGGTGTATAATGTACAGGACCCGACACATCTCTCCAAGGGTGTATATTGTACAGGACCCGACACATCTCTCCAAGGGTGTATATTGTACAGACCCGACACATCTCTCCAAGGGTGTATATTGTACAGGACCCGACACATCTCTCCAAGGGTGTATATTGTACAGGACCCGACACATCCCTCCAAGGGTATATAATGTACAGGACCCGACACATCTCTCCAAGGGTGTATAATGTACAGGACCCGACACATCTCTCCAAGGGTGTATATTGTACAGGACCCGACACATCCCTCCAAGGGTGTATAATGTACAGGACCCGACACATCTCTCCAAGGGTGTATAATGTACAGGACCCGACACATCCCTCCAAGGGTGTATAATGTACAGGACCCGACACATCTCTCCAAGGGTGTATATGTACAGGACCAGACACATCTCTCCAAGGGTGTATAATGTACAGGACTGACACATCTCTCCAAGGGTGTATAATGTACAGGACCCGACACATCTCTCCAAGGGTGTATAATGTACAGGACCGGACACATCTCTCCAAGGGTGTATAATGTACAGGACCTGACACATCTCTCCAAGGGTGTATATGTACAGGACCCGACACATCTCTCCAAGGGTGTATAATGTACAGGACCCGACACATCTCTCCAAGGGTGTATAATGTACAGGACCAGACACATCTCTCCAAGGGTGTATAATGTACAGGACCGGCACATCTCTCCAAGGGTATATAATGTACAGGACCCGACACATCTCTCCAAGGGTGTATAATGTACAGGACCGGGCACATCTCTCCAAGGGTGTATAATGTACAGGACCCGACACATCTCTCCAAGGGTGTATAATGTACAGGACCGACACATCTCTCCAAGGGTTTATAATGTACAGGACCCGACACATCTCTCCAAGGGTGTATAATGTACAGGACCCGACACATCTCTCCAAGGGTGTATAATGTACAGGACCCGACACATCTCTCCAAGGGTGTATAATGTACAGGACCGGGCACATCCCTCCAAGGGTGTATAATGTACAGGACCCGACACATCCCTCCAAGGGTGTATAATGTACAGGACCCGACACATCTCTCAAGGGTGTCTAATGTACAGGACCCGACACATCCCTCCAAGGGTGTATAATGTACAGGACCCGACACATCTCTCCAAGGGTGTATAATGTACAGGACCCGACACATCTCTCCAAGGGTGTATAATGTACAGGACCCGACACATCTCTCCAAGGGTGTATAATGTACAGGACCCGACACATCTCTCCAAGGGTGTATAATGTACAGGACCCGACACATCTCTCCAAGGGTGTATAATGTACAGGACCCGACACATCTCTCCAAGGGTGTATATTGTACAGGACCCGGCACATCTCTCTAAGGGTGTATAATGTACAGGACCCGGCAAATCTCTCTAAGGGTGTATGATGTACAGGACCTGGCACATCTCTCCAAGGGTGTATAATGTACAGGACCCGACACATCTTCCCGCCAAGGGAAGAATATAATGAACAGTTTGTCAGCATTAAGAGACATATTCACCTTCATAAGATTATTGGCACAAGAACTGAGCCACACACTGTAAGGAATTGTTTGTGGAGGACTGAGTGAACAGGCTGTTCACTCTCAACAGTCACAGTTGTTCAGAATGGATCGCAATATAATTTGAATAGTGTTGGGAGGATCATTATTTGTCAACATTTTTGGCACAAAACATAGAATTAAGTAGAAGTATTCTCTCATAAATGGAGGGTGATCTTAGTTCCTTGTTAACAATGGTGACAGTTGAGGTACAACTCACGATGATGCACACAGTATCATTTTGAACTACATCTAGCCCTTGTAATTGCTTAATAATCCTAATTAAAATTAACAGTGATCATTATATATACCTGCAAATTGTAATTACCCAAGTGTAATTACCCCAAGTGTAATTACCCAAGTGGAATTACCTAAGTGGAATTACCCAAGTAATTACCTAAGTGTAATTTCCAAAGTGTAGTTACAGGATGAGAGCTACGCTCGTGGTGTCCCGTCTTCCCAGCACTCTTTGTCATATAACGCTTTGAAACTACTGACGGTCTTGGCCTCCACCACCTTCTCCCCTAACTTGTTCCAACCGTCTACCACTCTGTTTGCGAAAGTGAATTTTCTTATATTTCTTCGGCATCTGTGTTTAGCTAGTTTAAATCTATAACCTCCTGTTCTTGAAAGTCCAGGTCTCAGGAAATCTTCCCTATCAATTTCGTATAGTGTAGTGTAGTTACAGGATGAGAACCGCGCTCATGGTATCCCGACTTTTGCTACATTTACCCCCCACATCTATGGATCATCCAATAAAATCAGCAGACTTCTAGATGTTACTGCTGCTCGGCTTAGACTCGGTTACAAGTATCTCTGGGAATTCTCATTATCTGCTGATGTAGATCTGACCAAATGTAAACTGTGTCAACAAAATTATTCGCACACCCTCCGTCACTATGTGATGGAGTGCGAAAAGATACGTGAATTTAGAGACAATTCTATAACCAATGTTCCAGCGATGTGTAAATATTTCATTCAAAATGATCTGCTACCAGAAATTTTAGCCAAATATCCCCAGTTTGTTAACTGTAGGTAGTAACTGAGTGATTGTAACCTATCCACCGCTGTCCACTGGATGGGAGGCGGTGTGCAGGACAAACATATAAATTTTGACACTAGCTCTCCACATATGTCAGTTGCTTAATTTAGAACCTGTACTTGAGGTCGATCTCGAACCCATTGTTGATGTGACGACTTATATTGAATTTTGTAACTAGCTCATCAAGATTGTAACTTGCTTAGCTAAATGAATTGTGGGGTTCAGTCCCTGAGCCCATTATGTGCCTCTGTAACCCTTTCCACTACCGCCCACGGGATGGGTATGAGGTGCATAATAAATGAACTAAACTAAAAAAAACTGTTACATTTACTCAGGTCTATAAGAATGATGAAATAGCGATACGAGATATTGTTAACTGTAAACCCAATCTCTCTCTCTCTCATACGAGGTACCAGCCCCTGAGGTGCACAGTACGAGGTACCAGGCCCTGAGGTGCACGGTACGAGGTACCAGGCCCTGAGGTGCACGGTACGAGGTACCAGGCCCTGAGGTGCACGGTACGAGGTACCAGCCCCTGAGGTGCACGGTACGAGGTACCAGGCCCTGAGGTGCATAGTACGAGGTACCAGGCCCTGAGGTGTACGGTACGAGGTACCAGCCCTAAGGTGCACGGTACGAGGTACCAGCCCCTGAGGTGCACAGTACGAGGTACCAGCCCCTGAGGTGCACGGTACGAGGTACCAGGCCCTGAGGTGCACGGTACGAGGTACCAGACCCTGAGGTGCACAGTACGAGGTACCAGGCCCTGAGGTGCACGGTACGAGGTACCAGGCCCTGAGGTGCACGGTACGAGGTACCAGGCCCTGAGGTGCACGGTACGAGGTACCAGACCCTGAGGTGCACAGTACGAGGTACCAGCCCCTGAGGTGCACGGTACGAGGTACCAGGCCCTGAGGTGCACGGTACGAGGTACCAGCCCCTGAGGTGCACAGTACGAGGTACCAGCCCCTGAGGTGCACAGTACGAGGTACCAGCCCTGAGGTGCACGGTACGAGGTACCAGCCACTTCACCTGCCCTGTGTTGGACTAAGTATAAAGTTTCCCAAGAGGAAGGTGAGCGGGTGTAGGGGCCGGTGGTACTTCCTCCATCACCAAGGCCGCCCCCACCACACCTGTGGCGGGCGTTCCTGCACCCACCCACACCAGTGGCGGGCGTTCCTGCCCCCACCACACCAGTGGCGGGCGTTCCTGCCCCCACCACACCAGTGGCGGCGTTCCTGCCCCCACCCACACCAGTGGCGGGCGTTCCTGCCCCCACCCACACCAGTGGCGGGCGTTCCTGCCCCCCCACACCAGGCGGGCGTTCCTGCCCCCACCCACACCAGTGGCGGGCGTTCCTGCCCCCACCACACCAGTGGCGGCGTTCNGGGAGTACTCACCTGGGGGAGGGAGAGGCTGGAGTACTCACCAGGGGGAGGGAGAGGCTGGAGTACTCACCCGGGGGAGGGAGAGGCTGGAGTACTCACCTGGGGGGAGGGAGAGGCTGGAGTACTCACCAGGGGAGGGAGAGGCTGGAGTACTCACCTGGGGGAGGGAGAGGCTGGAGTACTCACCTGGGGGAGGGAGAGGCTGGAGTACTCACCAGGGGGAGGGAGAGGCTGGAGTACTCACCTGGGGGAGGGAGAGGCTGGAGTACTCACCAGGGGAGGGAGAGGCTGGAGTACTCACCCGGGGGAGGGAGAGGCTGGAGTACTCACCTGGGGGAGGGAGAGGCTGGAGTACTCACCAGGGGGAGGGAGAGGCTGGAGTACTCACCTGGGGGAGGGAGAGGCTGGAGTACTCACCAGGGGGAGGGAGAGGCTGGAGTACTCACCCGGGGAGGGAGAGGCTGGAGTACTCACCTGGGGGAGGGAGAGGCTGGAGTACTCACCAGGGGGAGGAAGAGGCTGGAGTACTCACCTGGGGGAGGGAGTACTCACCTGGGGAGGGTGTACTCACCTGGTGAGGGGGGACGTGGAGGACGGTGACAGAATATTCGCGGCGTGTGGTGGAGGAGAGTGAACCAGGCCCAAGAGAAGCCCAGCTCGGCCATCACCACGGCCACCACGTGTCGCGACCTGTCGCAACACAACACATTTACCTTACGTTATTATGGACCCCAAACACTCCCACGTCTGCCATGTGGCTGGCGGACCCATGACCAGCATGTGGGCTGTGGACCACATGCTCATCATGTGGACTGTGGACTACATACACACACCACCATACCTGTCCCCTGAAGCACACATCAAAAGGATAAAATCAGCGGCGTATGCATGGCTGGCAAACACAAGAACTGCCTTCAGGAACTTGTGCAAGGAATTATTCAGTACCTTGTATACCTCATATGTCAGACCAATACTGGAATATGCGGCTCCAGCCTGGAGTCCACATCTAGTAAAAAAAAAATGGCTAGAAAATGTTCCGAGGTATGCCACCAGGCTAGTCCCCGACCTGAGGGGTGTGAGCTACGAGGAAAGATTACTGTAATATTAAAGGCTGTTAAGAAAGTGACAAAAACAACATTTCAGTCATGACTGCCTTACTCTACGCCTTTCCAGAAAACGGACCATAAAATTATTTCTTTGTCTTCATAAGGAGGTTCTTTATGTCCTAAATTAAATCTGAAACTTTGTCATCCCTCTATGGAGTCTTTTAAGACACTTTACATGCACCTGCAGTACGGTGTCCAGGTCATGGAGTATACACATGCTAGGCAGAATGTTAGTACCTGAAGACATGAACAGTCGAGGGCCAGGCAAAGGAATATACACACATACACATTTGTTCAGTTACCTGAAGATGTGGAACCAAGGCACCGGGAGTCCTCGCCAGGCGTGCTGGACCCCGATCGACGAGGTGATGTGGTTCTTCTCCTGCAGTGAGATCCTGGGGTGCTGGGAGGGGTTCTCGGTGACCAGGAAGTACCAGAGGATGCACCACACTAGCGCCACCGCTCCCTGGCTGTAGAAGAGCCCTCGCCAGCCGATCATCAGCACCAACCACTCTGATAGAGGACCTCCGAGCGCTGCCCCCACCGCCAGACCTGCCACACACAGACACCTCATGTTACACTGTACCCATACTAAGCTATACTCCTACTACACTATACCCCTACTACACTATACCCCTACTACACTATACCCCTACTACACTATACCCTACTACACTATACCCCTACTACACTATACCCCTACTACACTATACCCCTACTACACTATACCCCTACTACACTGTACCCCTACTACACTATACCCCTACTACACTGTACCCCTACTACACTATACCCCTACTACACTATACCCCTACTACACTGTACCCATACTACACTATACCCCTACTACACTGTACCCATACTACACTATACCCATACTACACTATACCCCTACTACACTATACCCCTACTACACTGTACCCCTACTACACTATACCCCTACTACACTGTACCCCTACTACACTATACCCCTACTACACTATACACCAACTACACTACGTCTCACTACGTCTGACACGACGCTCGTTCTTCAGCAAGGTACGTCTGGAGACGTTAATGAAACATAAAATATAAATTTATCTTTAATCAAAAGTCTGTAACAAAGCCTCAAAAAAAGGTAAAATGCAGAATACCGAATCATATTATATTTAGAGTGAAACAATGAGTCTTGTACAGCGTAAACGATGCAATAACACTCGGCAAAGTTAGAAAAATGAGCAAAAAACTCTCAAAATCTATTTTATAGAAAATATTGTAAACGTTCTTGTTGAAGACTGTCAGTTGATTACACAAACCTTAGGCTATAGACTCCCCAACCGTTGATAACAGGCTACCAGCGTACTTCTTGATCAGCTGGACATTGTCTGCGAAGGAACAAACATTCCAATACTATACAGAAAAGAGAAGCAGGAGGCAGAGACTTACCAGAATATGTGAAGGCGACCATAACAGTGCGGTCTAGGGGCGGCGCCCACTGTGCTAAGACGGCTTGCATGGCTGGCACACACACACCCTGTAACAAACACGCACTGTAACACACATATACACACTGTAACACACACACACACACTGTAACACACACATACACTGTAACACACACACACGCCGTAACACACTAACACCCTGTATTGCATGATATATCAGATAACCAAAAAGGTTAAGATATATCTGTTAACCATACAGGGCATGCTATAGCTGTTAACCAAACATAATTTAATATATTAGCCAACCATTGTTTAATATATTAGGTAACCAGATAGGGTATGTTATACTTGAGATCTAGTAGGTGTATATTATACTAATCAGACTGGGTATATTAAATAATCGAACGGGGGTATGTTACATCACATATCTGTACATGTTATGGTAAATATAAGCCAATCATCTTATCCCTCCATATACAGCAATTATAACTTGGATAGGAAACTTTTTTTTACTATTGGAAATATCTAAGGGTCTCAGCTTCAGAATCCTTCGTGCACGCTTGCAGGTCTTAAACTGCCTGCTCATCCTTCTTCATCCTCAATGGCTGGCGTTCAACATGTTTCCTATGGCGATGTTGGCACTCGAGGTTTCGATTCACAGTAGCCTTCACCCCTTGCAATGTTATTTGCATTCCTTGTTGTTGAGAACAGTTATTTCTCATTCTTCAGAAGCTGAAGCCATCCTCACTGAAAGAGTTCAGATTCATAGTAGTTTCTATTCAGATATCCTGTGACTGGCAAGTATATGGTGGCCTTGTCATCGACTGGATGAAGTTATGATTGAAGAACGCCATTTGTTCCTGTGACAGTGAAGAGAGAGAGCATCAACCAATACTCTGATAACCACCTTCCACGATTGTCATATGCCACCTGTCCTGGTAACATGTCATATGTTGATGATAGGTTCTCTGAACCAGTTCTGGCATGACATACATCAATGTGTGTACAAGAGGGGTCTAAAATCTCTAGAAATGATATCCAGAAGTCTCATGTCTGAACCAGGTCTCTCGTGAACTCTGTCGGTCAGATCCTTCACTCCAGCATCATCCTCAAGATCACTGTCAGATTTCTGTACAACCTTGTGTCTCGAAGAGCGCATTGCACAGTATTGAGGTTCTTGATGGCGTCTGACAATTCCTCATGCTAAAGTGTGTCTCTGTCGTTTCCGGATAAGAAACTCTCTCTGGAGCATGACGAAGTGCACAGCCCGCGTGTATAGTGCTTCCCTCGCAGTGCTCGGTCAACAGACCCCTCCCAGTGCTGGGTCAACAGACCCCTCCCAGTGTTGGGTCAACAGACCCCTCCCAGTGCTGGGTCAACAGACCCCTCCCAGTGCTGGGTCAACAGACCCCTCCCAGTGCTGGGTCAACAGACCCCTCCCAGTGTTGGGTCAACAGACCCCTCCCAGTGTTGGGTCAACAGACCCCTCCCAGTGCTGGGTCAACAGACCCCTCGCGGTGCTGGGTCAACAGACCCCTCGCAGTGTTGGGTCAACAGACCCCTCCCAGTGTTGGGTCAACAGACCCCTCCCAGTGCTGGGTCAACAGACCCCTCGCAGTGTTGGGTCAACAGACCCCTCGCAGTGCTGGGTCAACAGACCCCTCCCAGTGCTGGGTCAACAGACCCCTCGCAGTGTTGGGTCAACAGACCCCTCGCAGTGCTGGGTCAACAGACCCCTCGCAGTGTTGGGTCAACAGACCCCTCCCAGTGTTGGGTCAACAGACCCCTCCCAGTGTTAGGTCAACAGACCCCTCGCAGTGTTGGGTCAACAGACCCCTCCCAGTGTTGGGTCAACAGACCCCTCCCAGTGTTGGGTCAACAGACCCCTCGCAGTGTTGGGTCAACAGACCCCTCGCAGTGCTGGGTCAACAGACCCCTCCCAGTGTTGGGTCAACAGACCCCTCCCAGTGTTGGGTCAACAGACCCCTCCCAGTGTTGGGTCAACAGACCCCTCCCAGTGTTGGGTCAACAGACCCCTCCCAGTGTTGGGTCAACAGACCCCTCCCAGTGTTGGGTCAACAGACCCCTCCCAGTGTTGGGTCAACAGACCCCTCGCGGTGCTGGGTCAACAGACCCCTCGCAGTGCTGGGTCAACAGACCCCTCGCAGTGCTGGGTCAACAGACCCCTCCCAGTGCTGGGTCAACAGACCCCTCGCGGTGCTGGGTCAACAGACCCCTCCCGGTGTTGGGTCAACAGACCCCTCCCAGTGTTGGGTCAACAGACCCCTCGCGGTGCTGGGTCAACAGACCCCTCCCAGTGTTGGGTCAACAGACCCCTCGCGGTGCTGGGTCAACAGACCCCTCCCAGTGTTGGGCCAACAGACCCCTCCCAGTGTTGGGTCAACAGACCCCTCCCAGTGCTGGGTCAACAGACCCCTCGCAGTGTTGGGTCAACAGACCCCTCGCAGTGTTAGGTCAACAGACCCCCTCGCAGTGTTGGGTCAACAGACCCCTCGCAGTGTTAGGTCAACAGACCCCTCGCAGTGTTGGGTCAACAGACCCCTCCCAGTGTTGGGTTAACAGACCCCTCCCAGTGCTGGGTCAACAGACCCCTCGCAGTGTTGGGTCAACAGACCCCTCGCAGTGTTGGGTCAACAGACCCCTCCCAGTGTTGGGTCAACAGACCCCTCGCAGTGTTGGGTCAACAGACCCCTCCCAGTGCTGGGTCAACAGACCCCTCGCAGTGTTGGGTCAACAGACCCCTCGCAGTGTTGGGTCAACAGACCCCTCCCAGTGTTGGGTCAACAGACCCCTCGCAGTGTTGGGTCAACAGACCCCTCCCAGTGTTGGGTCAACAGACCCCTCCCAGTGTTGGGTCAACAGACCCCTCGCGGTGCTGGGTCAACAGACCCCTCGCGGTGCTGGGTCAACAGACCCCTCGCAGTGTTGGGTCAACAGACCCCTCCCAGTGCTGGGTCAACAGACCCCTCGCAGTGTTGGGTCAACAGACCCCTCGCAGTGCTGGGTCAACAGACCCCTCGCAGTGTTGGGTCAACAGACCCCTCGCAGTGTTGGGTCAACAGACCCCTCCCAGTGTTGGGTCAACAGACCCCTCCCAGTGTTGGGTCAACAGACCCCTCGCGGTGCTGGGTCAACAGACCCCTCGCAGTGTTGGGTCAACAGACCCCTCCCAGTGTTGGGTCAACAGACCCCTCGCAGTGTTGGGTCAACAGACCCCTCGCAGTGCTGGGTCAACAGACTCCTCGCAGTGCTGGGTCAACAGACCCCTCGCAGTGTTGGGTCAACAGACCCCTCCAGCACTACTTTTGTGACCATTGAGAGTTAAGGTTTGTGTGTCATCAATCAGAAAATTGAGCTTTTTGTTCCATGAGATTAATTCTGTTGTATTTTTACTCTACATGAAAGACTTAATATGATTTTTTTAATTATCAGGGGAAAGCGCCAAGCCATTAGACTTTATAGCACTTGGAAGGGGTCAGGATAACGATTTGGGATGGGACGGGAGGGAAGGAATGGTGCCCAACCACTTGGACGGTCGGGGATTGAACGCCGACCTGCATGAAGCGAGACCGTCGTTCTACCGTCCAGTCAAAGTGGCTGGGTGACTTAATATGAAGCCTCTACTACAATTAAAAAAAATGCATGTTCCAAACTAAAAATTGGCGGCCATTTTGAATTTAAAGATTAAACTTAACAAAAGTCATCAAATCGACATCAGAATTGAATTCCTAGATTCAAAAAACCCTAAATAACTTGTATCTTTGTAAGTAACAATGAAAAACTAAAACGTATGTTAACATTTCAGGCCAAACCAATAAAAAGATGATTTCCAAAATGGCCAATGGCCGCCATTTTGAATTTGTGGTTGTCATGAGCTAGGCCACACTTTCCCGAGGGACGCGGGGACAATATTCTTATTTAACCTTCATACAGCACAAATCTACTGAGAAACGAACCTTCGATCTCAACGGTGGCAGAAGTACTGAAAATGATCCACCGAGAATGTTAAGAAAAAGTCACTCGGTTGTGAACTAAAGCTTCACGGAAGGTGTTGATATTACACCATCAGAACAGGCCACGTCACTCAGCTCTTACTAGTAACAAGTTAAACATTCTCTAATAATGATTATATAAATTTAGAGGTGACAGTGTTAAGGACTGAAGAAACTCTTACTGTAACTGCTGAATACCAAATTAAACATTTACTTTGTCGACATGAAAAACTTTTCAAACTTGAGATAATAGAAGTAACTACCACCACAACAACTTGAATATAAAAACTATTTCTTAAATGTTGTCTCTTGACTGTTAGTAATAATAGCGAGGAAATTCTTACCTCAGCGGCGCCCACCATGATCCGGGCCGCCAGCAGCCAGTATGGGCCGAAGGCGGCGGCGGTGGGCGTGAGCACGGTGAGTATCGCGGCTAGAAGCACACCCATAAGCAGCAGCATTTTCCCGCCCATGGCACCCGTCAGCCGACCACCCACCAGCTGCGTCAGGATGTAGCCCCAGGAGAAGGCTGCCCGCAGCCGCTCCTGCAGGTCGGCCGCCCACACAAACTCGCCATCCTACAGGCGAGATCAACACCAGTAAGCAACACCCTCAAAATTTCAGTCAAGGCACAAAGTCAAGGCACAATTAACACGCGGAGGACTCATTATGGAGACAGATACATGTAACAATGTTACCTGCTGGGGTTCAGGCCGCTGGATCATGCGGGGCTCGAAGCATACAGTTGAAGGGAACTTCTGTCCAGCCAGGGTGATCTCTCCGTTGGCACTCTTCATGTATTCCTATGAGCCAGGGAGAGACGAGCATCAGGGAGGTGCTACAAGCACTAGGATAAACACATCATGAACTACCAGGAACAGTGTAATAACCTCATCACAAGCACAGCATGAACTACCAGGAACAGTGTAATAACCTCATCACAAGCACATCATGAACTACCAGGAACAGTGTAATAACCTCATCACAAGCACATCATGAACTACCAGGAACAGTGTAATAACCTCATCACAAGCACAGCATGAACTACCAGGAACAGTGTAATAACCTCATCACAAGCACAGCATGAACTACCAGGAACAGTGTAATAACCTCATCACAAGCACATCATGAACTACCAGGAACAGTGTAATAACCTCATCACAAGCACATCATGAACTACCAGGAACAGTGTAATAACCTCATCACAAGCACAGCATGAACTACCAGGAACAGTGTAATAACCTCATCACAAGCACATCATGAACTACCAGGAACAGTGTAATAACCTCATCACAAGCACAGCATGAACTACCAGGAACAGTGTAATAACCTCATCACAAGCACATCATGAACTACCAGGAACAGTGTAATAACCTCATCACAAGCACATCATGAACTACCAGGAACAGTGTACTAACCTCATCACATACTCATCATGAACTACCAGGAACAGTGTAATAACCTCATCACATACTCATCATGAACTACCAGGAACAGTGTAATACCTCATCACATACTCATCATGAACTACCAGGAACAGTGTAATAACCTTATCACATACTCATCATGAACTACCAGGAACAGTGTACTAACCTCATCACATACTCATCATGAACTACCAGGAACAGTGTAATAACCTCATCACATACTCATCATGAACTACCAGGAACAGTGTACTAACCTCATCACATACTCATCATGAACTACCAGGAACAGTGTAATAACCTCATCACATACTCATCATGAACTACCAGGAACAGTGTAATACCTCATCACATACTCATCATGAACTACCAGGAACAGTGTACTAACCTCATCACATACTCATCATGAACTACCAGGAACAGTGTAATAACCTCATCACATACTCATCATGAACTACCAGGAACAGTGTAATACCTCATCACATACTCATCATGAACTACCAGGAACAGTGTAATAACCTCATCACATACTCATCATGAACTACCAGGAACAGTGTAATAATCTCACCACAAACATGAACTACCAGGAACAGTGATAAACTCACCGATGATTTATCTTCATCACCTTCTTCTTTGTCCTCACCTTCACCATCTTCATCTTCATTATCATCACCATCATCCTCATCATCATCGTCATCCTCATCCTCATCATCATCATCATCGTCATCCTCAAAAAGAGACTCGTCACTGCCACTATCATCGGAAGAGTTGCCGCTGGCCACAAAGGACCCATTGTGTCGTCTGAAGCGGTGGCCGTTGATGTACTCTCGGGAGTCGTTACTGAAGAAGTGAAGGTCATCTAGCTCGGCTGAGTTAAACTCTCTGGCTTCGTTACTGTCGTCCTCGTCGCTCTCCTCGTTAGACTCCTCAGACTCGCTGGAGTCGCTGCTGAAGGAGCTGGTGTCTCCACTCTCAGACTCGCTTGACGACGAGCTGGAGGAGGAGGAGTCACTTTCAGTCGAGTTGGTTCTGTTGTAAATGTCCCAGTCCTCACCCAGGATCCAATTCAGACTTCGGGTTCCATTGTCAACTATTTCGAAATCAAATTCTACGTTATGTTCGCCTTCGCCATCAATTTCCTCAACTTCAGATACTGTCATTGCTTGTACAGTTATATCCTCTGTTTCATCAAGAACCTCTGTTTCATAAATTTTCTCAGACACTCCAGGTTTCTTTGTGTCATTCTTGACTTTTCCTGACTCACAGCTTTCAGTCGGTGAGCAGGAGGCAATGGTGTGCTCCTCGCTGTTGTTCGACGAGTTCACGTGTTTGTCTTCCACTGATCTTTCCTTGCGGAGTCTTATGCCGTCTGTTATAGTCGAGCCGTTAATAGCTACTGTTATGTTTGGCAGCACTCTGGCATTGACCTCTCCAGTAGTAGCGATTGTGGGGGTGATCTCTATGACTGTTACGGTGGTCTTGGGAACAGCTGTGTTGATAGTCTCGGGTCTAGTCTTTCCATCTGCAGGGGTTTCCTGAGGTGGAATACCTGTGGTAAAACTAT
The DNA here is from genome assembly GCA_020271785.1 of Procambarus virginalis. Lineage (NCBI taxonomy): Eukaryota > Metazoa > Arthropoda > Malacostraca > Decapoda > Cambaridae > Procambarus > Procambarus virginalis. Next base: position 21,370,368 of record WNGS01165339.1, on the reverse strand, counting down.
TTTCATGAGCAGTTTGTGTTTCATGGTTATTTACTTGGCTGGGAATGACAGTTGCCATGATAGTTGTGGACTTGTTGGACGGCAGTGTTGCGTTTTTATTTTCAGAGGGCGTTGTGGTGGAAGGGTGTTGTTCAGTCATGCCAGAAGGCACTAATGTTGACATGGTGTCACTCTTGGTGGTGCTGGTCGTAGAGTCACGTTGAGTTGGGGTGACTGTTGTGATGTCTTCAAGACTAGTAACAGTTGGTATGATATTTTCAGGTGTGTCAGGCACTGTAGTGCCAGCTTGTGGATATCTATTGCTATTAAGAATAATTAAAGTGCTGCCAAGGAGGCCATCAAAACCATTTGCACCAGGAACAGGAAAATTAGTAGTGCCGTCGTTTACATTTAACAATTCAGCAAATTGAGCGAACTTGTCGGAGCGCTGTTGAGAGGAAGGCAGCGTGGCAGGGTGGTCCCTGGTGACGGTGGTGGTCAACTCTTCCTCATCAGAGGTGCCGGCCTCCGTCACGTAGGATGTAGTTGACTCCAAATCTTCGTTACCTGAAGATTGGTCTTTACTATTCTTGCCCATAAAGTGCGAAATGTGGCCATAAGTAGCACCTCGCGGCAGAGTGACAATGAAGCCATCGTTGTCATGTACATTACCCGCCTGTACCTTGGTCGTCCCTGCTGCAAATTTGTACAGACCAACTTGATTACCGTCTCTTATGGGACCTATGACATCGCCATGACCCACCACAGAGCGGGTCGGATCGACACTGGTATCGAAGGCTGCCCCACCTTCGTCAGGCGGGCCACTCCCTCGGAGGATCACAGGTCCCTCCTTCATCACAGGTTGGATGCCCATGCTGGAAAGAGAGTAGTCCTGACCGTCAATGGCTGTGTGGTTGACCATCACCGGCAGCGCTACAAGGAAATTGAGTTGAAGCATGTAGATGTTTATAAAGCCCAAGAAGCCCATGAGGACAAGGATGTGTCTGGTGGCTATGGTGGGTCTGGTGCCAGCCTCTCCAGTGATGGTCGTGGCTCCACAGTTGCCGCTCTCCATGGCCGCCTCGTCTCCACACCCTGAAACATAAACACCTTCAGTCCTCTTATTATTATCATCTTTATTGACAAAATATACAAATTTGCCTAGTCTGAGTAACTCAACTTGGCCTTATTACAGTGAGGTGCTGCTCGTATTCACTGTCACACAAGACAGCAGGCCTAAATTGAAGTTTAAAGAACATCAATATTTAATGAGGTTACATGCTACTACATCAGATATTATACATGTTTCACTTACGAATTTTCATATGCAACTTTCTATTATTCACTGCCACACAAGGCAGGGATGGATTCATTAGATATGCAGCTACAAAAAATAATAAATAAAATTCTCGTTCTTCTTTCCTTAGAGCGAAGGTCTCGCTTCGTGCAGGTCAACGTTCAATCCCCGACCTTCCAAGAGATTGGACACCATTCCTTCACCCCTCCCCGTCCCATCCCAAATCCTTATCTTGACCCCTTCCAGTGCAATATAGTCGTTATGACTTGGCGCATTCCCCTGATAGTTCCCTTTCCTTCCTTAGAACTGACAAACAAATTTAGGAAAATTGTTAGGATGTCGTCCAGTACACTAGATTCAATGAAGCAGTTGCATAGTGATTGTACAATAGGTCAGGAGGTCTAAAATCTTGTACAATTTTACATTTAATAATGCAGTGTTCCAGTGAATGCTTTAATGATTTGTCACAAAGTTTACAACCTGAATATTCTGGTAGTGTTAGTAGCACTAACCTGCTTTGGCTATAGGTACATCTGGCACCTGCCAGATGTACCTATAGCCAAAGCGAACCGCGCAATGACTACATCACATTGCCTGGTCCGGTTAATGTGCTGACCATACAAGTACCTATTATTACAAAACTTGTCATAGCTTTTAATACTGCAGCTTTCAGGTGTTTGGGCATTTCTTTGCTCTTCCATATCTGAAGTAATATCCAATCTGTATTTTTTAATAATTGAATTAGATGGTCCAAAGTCATAGTTCATGTTTTCTTTCCTGCAGCCTCTTTGGCCAATCGATCTACAAAGTCGTGTTTTCCATCTCCAACATGGGATAAGATCCACACAAATTTTATATAAAAGTTACTATCATTGGCAAAAAGCACATTATATTAATATTACAAGCTACTTCAGACATTAATTGTGATGGGCTATTTAAGGACTGCAGAGCACTTTTGATCTCAAAATATCACCCCACAAACTATTGAGTGTAAGATGTTCAGTAGCTAGATAAACACCCAATAGCTCAGTTTGTGTCGTGCTTGTCCAGTCGTTCAGCCTGTGCATACTTGATATACGCATTTCATGTGTGTTGTATACCGCACACGCACAAGCTGCTCTACCTGTGCATAACTCAGCCCCCAACGCCTAACTGCACAGAACCATCGGTGAAGGCAGAGACTTCAGTTGGTTTGAGATTTTGAAGTTGACTGTCAATGGTGTCGTGTGTTATGTATATCATAGTGTCAGTGTTATAAGCTTGCTTTAAGGTGATGGGTGTATAATGTGTAGGACCTGACACATCCCTCCAAGGGTGTATATTGTACAGGACCTGACACATCTCTCCAAGGGTGTATATTGTAAAGGACCTGACACATCTCTCCAACGGTGTATAATGTGCAGGACCTGACACATCTCTCCAAGGGTGTATAATGTGCAGGACCTGACACATCTCTCCAAGGGTGTATAATGTGCAGGACCTGACACATCTCTCCAAGGGTGTATAATGTGCAGGACCTGACACATCTCTCCAAGGGTGTATAATGTGCAGGACCTGACACATCTCTCCAAGGGTGTATAATGTGCAGGACCTGACACATCTCTCCAAGGGTGTATAATGTGTAGGACCTGACACATCCCTCCAAGGGTGTATAATGTGCAGGACCTGACACATCTCTCCAAGGGTGTATAATGTGCAGGACCTGACACATCTCTCCAAGGGTGTATAATGTGCAGGACCTGACACATCTCTCCAAGGGTGTATATTGTACAGGACCTGACACATCCCTCCAAGGGTGTATATTGTACAGGACCTGACACATCTCTCCAAGGGTGTATAATGTACAGGACCTGACACATCTCTCCAAGGGTGTATAATGTACAGGACCTGACACATCTCTCCAAGGGTGTATATTGTACAGGACCCGACACATCTCTCCAAGGGTGTATATTGTACAGGTCCTGACACATCTCTCCAAGGGTGTATAATGTACAGGACCCGACACATCTCTCCAAGGGTGTATATTGTACAGGACCCGACACATCTTTCCAAGGGTGTATATTGTACACGTTCTGACACATCTCTCCAAGGGTGTATAATGTGCAGGACCTGACACATCTCTCCAAGGGTGTATATTGTACAGGACCTGACACATCTCTCCAAGGGTGTATAATGTGCAGGACCTGACACATCCCTCCAAGGGTGTATATTGTACAGGACCTGACACATCTCTCCAAGGGTGTATAATGTACAGGACCTGACACATCTCTCCAAGGGTGTATATTGTACAGGACCCGACACATCTCTCCAAGGGTGTATATTGTACAGGACCTGACACATCTCTCCAAGGGTGTATATTGTACAGGACCCGACACATCTCTCCAAGGGTGTATAATGTACAGGTCCCGACACATCTCTCCAAGGGTGTATAATGTACAGGTCCTGACACATCTCTCCAAGGGTGTATAATGTACAGGACCCGACACATCTCTCCAAGGGTGTATATTGTACAGGACCCGACACATCTCTCCAAGGGTGTATATTGTACAGACCCGACACATCTCTCCAAGGGTGTATATTGTACAGGACCCGACACATCTCTCCAAGGTTGTATATTGTACAGGACCCGACACATCCCTCCAAGGGTATATAATGTTCAGGACCCGGCACATCTCTCCAAGGGTGTATAATGTACAGGACTGGGCACATCCCTCCAAGGGTGTATAATGTACAGGACTGGGCACATCCCTCCAAGGGTGTATAATGTACAGGACCCGACACATCTCTCCAAGGGTGTATAATGTACAGGACCCGACACATCCCTCCAAGGGTGTATAATGTACAGGACCTGACACATCTCTCCAAGGGTGTATATTGTACAGGACCAGACACATCTCTCCAAGGGTGTATAATGTACAGGACCTGACACTTCTCTCCAAGGGTGTATAATGTACAGGACTCGACACATCTCTCCAAGGGTGTATAATGTACAGGACCGGACACATCTCTCCAAGGGTGTATAATGTACAGGACCTGACACATCTCTCCAAGGGTATAATGTACAGGACCCGACACATCTCTCCAAGGGTGTATAATGTACAGGACCCGACACATCTCTCCAAGGGTGTATATTGTACAGGACCAGACACATCTCTCCAAGGGCGTATAATGTACAGGACCCGGCACATCTCTCCAAGGGTGTATAATGTACAGGACCCGACACATCCCTCCAAGGGTATATAATGTTCAGGACCCGGCACATCTCTCCAAGGGTGTATAATGTACAGGACCGGGCACATCCCTCCAAGGGTGTATAATGTACAGGACCCGACACATCCCTCCAAGGGTGTATAATGTACAGGACCCGACACATCTCTCAAAGGGTGTCTAATGTACAGGACCCGACACATCCCTCCAAGGGTGTATAATGTACAGGACCCGACACATCTCTCCAAGGGTGTATAATGTACAGGACCCGACACATCTCTCCAAGGGTGTATAATGTACAGGACCCGACACATCTCTCCAAGGGTGTATAATGTACAGGACCCGACACATCTCTCCAAGGGTGTATAATGTACAGGACCCGACACATCTCTCCAAGGGTGTATAATGTACAGGACCCGACACATCTCTCCAAGGGTGTATATTGTACAGGACCCGGCACATCTCTCTAAGGGTGTATAATGTACAGGACCCGGCAAATCTCTCTAAGGGTGTATAATGTACAGGACCTGGCACATCTCTCCAAGGGTGTATAATGTACAGGACCCGACACATCTTCCCGCCAAGGGAAGAATATAATGAACAGTTTTATCAGCATTAAGAGACATATTCACCTTCATAAGATTATTGGCACAAGAACTGAGCCACACACTGTAGGGAATTGTTTGTGGAGGACTGAGTGAACAGACTGTTCACTCTCAACAGTCAGAGTTGTTCAGAATGGATCGCAATATAATTTGAATAGTGTTGGGAGGATCATTATTTGTCAACATTTTTGGCACAAAACATAGTATTAAGTAGAAGTATTCTCTCATAAATGGAGGGTGATCTTAGTTCCTTGTTAACAATGCTGACAGTTGAGGTACAACTCACGATGATGCACACAGTATCATTTTGAACTACATCTAGCCCTTGTAATTGCTTAATAATCATAATTAAAATTAACAGTGATCATTATATATACCTGCAAATTGTAATTACCCAAGTGTAATTACCCCAAGTGTAATTACCCAAGTGGAATTACCTAAGTGGAATTACCCAAGTAATTACCTAAGTGTAATTTCCAAAGTATAGTTACAGGATAAGAGCTACGCTCGTGGTGTCCCGTCTTCCCAGCACTCTTTGTCATATAACGCTTTGAAACTACTGACGGTCTTGGCCTCCACCACCTTCTCCCCTAACTTGTTCCAACCGTCTACCACTCTGTTTGCGAAAGTGAATTTTCTTATATTTCTTCGGCATCTGTGTTTAGCTAGTTTAAATCTATAACCTCTTGTTCTTGAAAGTCCAGGTCTCAGGAAATCTTCCCTATCAATTTCGTATAGTGTAGTGTAGTTACAGGATGAGAACCGCGCTCATGGTATCCCGACTTTTGCTACATTTACCCCCACATCTATGGATCATCCAATAAAATCAGCAGACTTCTAGATGTTACTGCTGCTCGGCTTAGACTCGGTTACAAGTATCTCTGGGAATTCTCATTATCTGCCGATGTAGACCTGACCAAATGTAAACTGTGTCAACAAAATTATTCGCACACCCTCCGTCACTATGTGATGGAGTGCGAAAAGATACGTGAATTTAGAGACAATTCTATAACCAATGTTCCAGCGATGTGTAAATATTTCATTCAAAATGATCTGCTACCAGAAATTTTAGCCAAATATCCCCAGTTTGTTAACTGTAGGTAGTAACTGAGTGATTGTAACCTATCCACCGCTGCCCGCTGGATGGGGAGCGGTGTGCAGGACAAACATATAAATTGTGACACTAGCTCTTCACATGTCAGTTGCTTAATTTAGAACCTGTTCTTGAGGTCGATCTCGAACCCATTGTTGATGTGACGACTTATATTGATTTTTGTAACTAGCTCATCAAGATTGTAACTTGCTTAGCTAAATGAATTGTGGGGTTCAGTCCCTGAGCCCATTATGTGCCTCTGTAACCCTTTCCACTACCGCCCACGGGATGGGTATGAGGTGCATAATAAATGAACTAAACTAAACAAAAACTGTTACATTTACTCAGGTCTATAAGAATGATGAAATAGCGATACGAGATATTGTTAACTGTAAACCCAATCTCTCTCTCTCTCTCATACGAGGTACCAGCCCCTGAGGTGCACGGTACGAGGTACCAGGCCCTGAGGTGCACGGTGCGAGATACCAGGCCCTGAGGTGCACGGTGCGAGGTACCAGCCCCTGAGGTGCACAGTACGAGGTACCAGGCCCTGAGGTGCACGGTGCGAGATACCAGCCCCTGAGGTGCACAGTACGAGGTACCAGGCCCTGAGGTGCACAGTACGAGGTACCAGCCCCTGAGGTGCACAGAACGAGGTACCAGGCCCTGAGGTGCACAGTACGAGGTACCAGTCCCTGAGGTGCACAGTACGAGGTACCAGCCCCTGAGGTGCACAGTACGAGGTACCAGCCCCTGAGGTGCACAGTACGAGGTACCAGGCCCTGAGGTGCACAGTACGAGGTACCAGCCCCTGAGGTGCACAGTACGAGGTACCAGCCCCTGAGGTGCACGGTACGAGGTACCAGCCCCTGATGTGCACAGTACGAGGTACCAGGCCCTGAGGTGCACAGTACGAGGTACCAGCCCCTGAGGTGCACAGTACGAGGTACCAGCCCTGAGGTGCACGGTACGAGGTACCAGCCCCTGAGGTGCACAGTACGAGGTACCAGCCCCTGAGGTGCACAGTACGAGGTACCAGCCCCTGAGGTGCACAGTACGAGGTACCAGCCCTGAGGTGCACGGTACGAGGTACCAGCCCCTGAGGTGCACAGTACGAGGTACCATGCCCTGAGGTGCACAGTACGAGGTACCAGCCCCTGAGGTGCACGGTACGAGGTACCAGCCCCTGAGGTGCACAGTACGAGGTACCAGCCCCTGAGGTGCACGGTACGAGGTACCAGCCACTTCACCTGCCCTGTGTTGGACTAAGTATAAAGTTTCCAAGAGGAAGGTGAGCGGGTGTAGGGGCCGGTGGTACTTCCTCCATCACAAGGCCGCCCCCACCACACCTGTGGCGGGCGTTCCTGCACCCACCCACCCTGTGGCGGGCGTTCCTGTCCCCACCCACACCAGTGGCGGGCGTTCCTGCCCCCACCACACCAGTGGCGGGCGTTCCTGCCCCCACCACACCAGTGGCGGGCGTTCCTGCCCCCACCACACCAGTGGCGGCGTTCCTGCCCCCACCCACACCAGTGGCGGGCGTTCCTGCCCCACCACACCAGTGGCGGCGTTCCTGCCCCACCACACCCAGTGGCGGGCGTTCCTGCCCCACCACCACACCAGTGGCGGGCGTTCCTGCCCCCACCACACCAGTGGCGGGCGTTCCTGCCCCCACCACACCATGGCGGGCGTTCCTGCCCCCACCACACCACATGGCGGGCGTTTCCTGCCCCCACCACACCAGTGGCGGGCGTTCCTGCCCCCACCTACACCAGTGGCGGGCGTTCCTGCCCCACCACACCAGGCGGGCGTTCCTGCCCCACCACACCAGTGGCGGGCGTTCCTGCCCCCACCACACCAGTGGCGGGCGTTCCTGCCCCCACCACACCAGTGGCGGGCGTTCCTGCCCCCACCACACCAGTGGCGGGCG
>WNGS01165339.1:21302989-21316214 GCA_020271785.1 Procambarus virginalis | reverse complement strand
ACGGCACAGATGTAACACCAATACTGAAAGCAAGCTGAATCAACTCCGCCAGCGCCGCAGGATATGAGGCGACAGTATGGGGCAAGATGACGGCCCCAAACCTGCACAAGAGAAGGACAAGACCATGCCAACAAACGCAGCTACCGAAGAAGGGACAGAAGGAAAAGGAATGACCGCCAAAAAACCCACACTGCTACCAAGAAGAAGCACGCAGGTGGGATACCATGAACAAAACCACCCGATCATCAACAGAAGGCGAGACTCTAGGCAGAACCAAACCCGCCCCCATCATGGGCCAATCGAGCCTAGGAAGAGGTGGAGCCGCGGGAAGATCTCAGGTGCGACTATGGAGCCAGCAGAGCCAGAAACCCAAGCCGGCAAAGGAGAAGATAGAACGTCTGCCGTACAGAAAAAACATCCCAACACCAGCGAGCCCGCCAGGAAAGCGGCTTCGACGGCTCTGACGTGAGACTCCAGAGAAGAGAAACCAGGAGACCAGAAAATGCCAACAGGCAGGGAAGCCAGGAAACCAGAAACCCAAACCTGGTAAGAGGAAAGCCAAAAGGCACAAACAAAACCCACAATGTGTAGCAAACTGAATGAAAAGCACAAACGTATGAGACCAGACCAGTACCCGAACCAAGGAGTACGAGCAACGAGGACAAGATCGCCACAATAAAGATTAGCAAAGGAATTGATAGGGTAGAGAGACCGACTACGGGACTCCAGGGGCACACACACCAGGGAACACCGGTGGAAGGAGCCCAATGAGCCAGAAAAACTTTGGAAAGAAGAAAGCAGTGGCAGAGGAGGAGACATACAGAATGCATGAGGAAGCGATGTGGTGGAGAATGACACCACACACAGCTTCAAGAAGAGACAGGATAGAGCCCAGCAGGCACAGGAACCCCGCACATCAGCAAATGACAGGCGAGAAGCGGGACCAAAAAGTCAGAGCTCGGCTCCCACAAACACAACTAGGGAAGTACAACAAGGGAAGCACAGAGAAACCAATGTATACGGAAGGGTTAAGCCAGACACTGCAAGACAGGCAAGGAAAGTGACATAGATAAGACCACGAAAAATGGGGCCGTGACCCCACTTGCAACAATTAACCCAGACGAACAAGGAAGGCCCCAGGAAGAAGCACGGAAAGGCCAAACAAAACTCCACAACACACAACCACAGTAAGAAAACTGCAGCAAAACGTCACCTCATAACATCCTGACAGTAATATTTACCCCATAACATACACCCCCACCATCGTACCTCGTAACCTGGTGGAGGTAGGGCCCCGTGCCGGACTCAAGCATGGGTTGTACATGCATAAGAGGCATAAGAGTGGGACTGGATGGGTATCAATAGGAGCTGCCTCATAAGGCCTAAGAGGCCTGCTGTAGTCACCTGTGCTCTGATGTTCGTTTATTCATAGCCAAAAACCACGAACCAGGCCTGGCTGAAAGAGACGCCAGACTGCAGAAACTCGCCTGCAGAATGTAGGCACGAACGTGTCACGACACAACGTAGCCAAGATGTGGAGAGCACCGCCATTGGAAGAAGGCAAAGTCGCACATGCAGGAGAAGAATAGGGAAGAGGTGAAGGAGGAGCCCTACACCCATACGCAGGGAAAACCTGGCGTTCTTCCTATAGTGGCAATCCATAACACCCCAAGTAGCTACGGGGCACAGACTGGAGAATTGAGAGGAGCGAGAGGCGAAGCACCCGAGAGAAAAGGACGCAGAACACCAGCACACGTGCACACCGCCCACATCATAGCAAACTACCATGGTGCATACGCAGGCAGGTATGCTAGATGTGGGTTGCGAGAAGTAGCGAGCTGATGAAAGAAAATCACGAAATTGACTAGAAAACTAGACAATATAGTGTTGTTAACAACCGAATCCCTTTTCAGAGTACATAGGTCAGCTGTTTACAGGAGAGGAAAAGAGCAGTACATAGCGAAACATACATAACATAGCCCTTCTGTGGCTACAAGTAGCCCAATCGGGCTACAAGGAGCCCAATCGGGCTACAAAGAGCCCAATCTGGCAACCCTGTGCAGCGCAGGACAGTGCACGGAGAGAAGATACAATCACGAAAGAACTAAACAGGACTGGAAACCGAGAAGAAGCACTGAGAAGGACCAACAAGCCCTAGAAAGGATTGGAGAGGAGCCACACCGGAAGACAACAGACGTTCTAATAATACGGGAAGAAGGAAAAACCTTCCCGAATCTTCGAGAACACACAGAAGCAAGCGTAAAGCACGAAGGCACAGAAAGCTCAGTGGAACCAGAGACCAAAAGTCATGCAGAAACCCCGAGAAGAGGGGAACATGACGGTGAAGGTCTGTCCCAAGAAGAAGGGTGGAGAAACGTACCCACCAACAGGACGGAACTGATGGATCAAAGGGACAAGGAACCAAACACGGGGAGGGGCCGACTCCCAACAACACGTACGGAGAGGGGGGGAGAAGAAAAACCCCACTCCTAGTAACCGCAAGCCCCGCCCAGAGGGTAGAAAAACCCAGGCGGGGTCCAACGGGGCCTGAGGTCCCCCAAGTCAGCCCCTCACCAGCCCCGGGAATCCACAAAGCAGGTCCTGGGGCCGAGCTGTCCCCCCTAAGCCACAGACACACCAGAAAAGCCGGGGCAGCCGGACAAGTACTAAGAAAGGGAGCCCACTGGCAGACTCATACAACACGGCTTAAGGAACAGGTTCGAATACCCCCATCGCTACCCCGGAAAGGGAAGTCTGAGACAGCCAGAGTCTCAAGACCATCGAAGCCCCGTCCCAACTCCGAACCCACAGACGGTAAAGATTCGGATGCAGAGAGGAAGGGGTGACCATAACGGGAAAAACAATGGGGCGCGGAAGGAAACAAAACCAAAGCAACCAACACCCCCAAGCCCCGTTATATCAACGAAAACGGGGCAGCCTTGGGGCTTCCGGGGAGCAAACAACCTAGCGCATTGCCACCAGCGAAATGCAACGTGTAACGCCCGTGCTGCCTGTACCCGAATAAGACTGGGTAACCGAGTCACAAACAAGCAACAAAACTCGTAGGACTCTGGGCCGAAGGTGCCATCGACCTCAAAGGCAACAGATGGAGGCAAAGACAGTGCGAGTCACCCTGAACCAAGGGGACAGAGCAACTCTCTAACTCGCACAAAGTGAGGGGGGGGGGACTCCGGGGTCACATCCATCGAACCCACACGTCCCCGTGGGGATTTCCAGGGCCCTGAAATGGAATCACGCTCAGGGAAGCCCAGGCAGGGTACTGCTAACCGGCGGCCAAGTCTACCAAACAACCTTCTAAGAACTAAACCCCAGGGACGTGTACACTCACGGGGACCTAGCAGGGGAAACCACCAGAAGAAGGAAGAGTACTCAGTACACAGGGGGCAAGAACCAAGGCAGACCCCCCACCAGGCAGACAAACAAAAAGAAAAAGAAAACCCCGCAAGAGGACAGCGTACCCAGGCGGAACAGAGCCGGCTGCTATGATTGGTGAAAACAAGCTGCGCAGTACCCTGAGCCCCTACCAGCGCAAAACTGCCCCTCACCCTAAGGCGAACAAGGAAGACAGAACACCCTGGCACACAATGGGCAGCCGAAAACCAAGCAGTAAACGGCCTAACAAAGGCAGAACCCAAGGAACTTGCGGAGGTAACCCCAAGCCCCAAGGGCAGTACTTACAGGGCATCTAGGAAAGGAAACCCTAGGCGCATGCAGTCCGAGTACTGGGGAATCACTCCCAGCTCGCACACCACCTAGAAGACAGTCACCACACTAGGTACAGTGCTGAAACAATCACTGGAGCAAGAGCACACGACCGTTGCCCATAGCATTAGCTTCAGAACTGAAGGGTGGATAGCCAGGCGGGGTCTGGGGCTCCCACTTCCCCCTCCTGGGGAGGGGAGGGGAGCTGCGCAGACAGCAGCGCGGCAACGTGTGATGTCATGCTTGTTTCTTTTTCGGGAGTTCTATCCACTTGTTTGGCTTTTGGTAGCAATTTTCACCAGAATAGGGGTTTGTTTTGGGACACTTACCTTTCTGGGTGCCTGACCAGGTTGATGGCAGACATAGAATGCTTCCAACCATATAGGGGTTTCTATAGGCCATTGCTCCCCATGCCTCTCTGAGGTGGCCAGGTTCTGGCTCGTGGTCCCCAGTAGGCCCCACAGAACTCCATACACATGACACAAAGTCTGACACTAGCATATCAGCCTGGATAAGCTCTGGGGAGCCGAAGGGGCTCCCCCCAGAAAATACTACAAGTATGGATACTAAATAAAGAATCCACAAACCTGGCACTTTATTTATGAGGAAATTTGCCTCAAAAACACAGCCCTCTTCTCCAATGGGATTTTTTACAGTGTTCTCCACAAAGCCAACTTCGTGTCGACCAAGATCATCCTGGATATCCAAACCAATATCTGTAAAATAAAGCACCAAATTAAACAGTGCAACCTCAACAAAAATGAACCACAAAACAAGAGGAAAAAATTGTTCTCTGAACAATTTTTCAAAGGCTGAAATATGGATTCAAATTTTATGACATTTTCAACATGGGGAAGGAGGGATACACAGTCTGCACCGTTAACCATTGCATTTCATAAGGTTACATAGTGCATACATTGTGTGTATGCACAAAAAAAAAAAAAAAAAAAAAAAAAAAATAAAAAAAAAAAAAGGTAGTGACACCTCTGCTTACGAATGCCCCTATTTACGAACTTTTCAGGTTACAAGCCCAATTTCTTTCGAAATTTTGAATCGGGTTACGAACTATGCCTCGGGAAATGAGTTTGTTGATATACGTATGGCCAACCCAGCGCATGGTGGCACGGCGATCGCGCCTCAGTTTACCAGTGCCTCTCGCTTAGTAACAATCGTGCCTGAATTCTTTGTAAAGAATTAGTTTTTTTTTTTTTTTTTTGGCTATTTGAACATAAAATTTGTTATTATGTATCTTGCCATGGGTCCCAAGAAAGTCAGTGTTAAGGTTCAAGCCAAGAAAACACACGTGAGAATGACCATAGAGGAAAAACAAGAGATCATTGTTGGTGGAGTTGGTGGAGGAACACGGCAAACAACTGACTACCAAGAACTCCTAGCCCTTCACAATGAGCAGCAACAAGAGGCAGCTGAGGAAATGTCTTCAGGGGAGGAGGCAGCAGTAGAGAATGTCCCTTCCTCAACAATTAGGAAGTGGTGTAGGCTGTGGGAAGAAATGCAAACTTGTTGAAACGACTCACCCAGAGCAAGCTGTAGTAGGCCGTTGCATTGACATTTTTAATGACAATGTGATGCCTCACTACAGACAAGTGTTACAACGAAGGGAGAAACAATCCTCTATGGATAGTTTTATAGTGAGAAAATCAAGCAGCGAGTCACAAGCAGGTCCTAGTGGTATGCCTGCAAAACATAGAGAGAGAGTACCCCAGAAAAGTCCTCACTGCCTGATGTTATAATGGAAGGGGGGGACTTCTCTTCCAAACACTAACACTTCTCCTCCCACCTCACCGTCTTCCACTAGCCAGCAAGAGTCATTAGTAAAGGTAAGTAATAACTTGTACATACTTTAGTACTGAAGATCTGGGTGAATTGGGTATAAAATTACTTTGAAGTAAATGTTTTGGGGAGTCTGGAACGGATTAATTCAATTTCCATTATTTCTTATAGGAAAATTCGCGTCTGTTTACGAATTTTCGGCTTACGAACCATCTCTGGGAATGGATTCAATTCGTAACCTGAGGTACCACTGTATTGCTTTTCCTTTCATTGTTACAAACATACCGACCATAGGAAAATTGTCCCAAAAGTTACGTCACTATTCAAGATGGCAGATGGTTTTACCGGAGGCCTCAAATGGAACACTGTACCCACAGGAGTTTCAAATGTTGCAAAGTGCCTAATAATTTGACATTTAATTTTTGTTTACAATTTTTTTACTATTTTTTTAACTTAAGGTATAACAAACTATTTGAAAAAGTTTTTAGAAATTATTTACTTATCTTGCACTAAAAATATTACAATATCATTACAGATGGAGAATTTGACTGTGGCAGTACCAATCTTGGCTAAGTGCATTTCCCTCTTCCTAATTAAGCATTCCAAATCAAGTTTACTCTTGAACGTGGTTTTCAGACATGGTATTGAACTCTGAACATAGTATTTATAAACGAAAGTCTGAAAACTATTTTCAAAATGTGTCCTTTCAGAATTGTAAAGCCTGCCAAGTTCTATTTCAAATTTTGTCAAAACCCATTAACACCTTAAAATTTAGGAATAAAAATATATAATTTTTTAAGATATATACAAGAGGTGTTACATTCTTGTATAGCCACTAGTATGCGTAGCGTTTCAGGCAGGTCCCTGGAATACGACCCCCATGAATAATTGTTTTTACATCCAAGTACACATTTTACTGTTGAGTTAAACAGAGGCTACAGTTAAGGATTTGCGCTCGGTAAATCCTCCCCGGCCAGGATACGAACCCATGACAAAGCGCTCGCGGAACGCCAGGCGAGTGTCTTACCACTACACCACGGAGATTGGTATCTTGGTGTACAAAATTGAATAGAATAATTGATTGAATATACCGTCAAACCTTGGTGTACAAATTGAATCTTTTCCATTATATGAATTGTAGCCCGAAAATTCACACCCCAAATCGAATTTTCCCATAAAAAATAATGTAAATTGAATTAATCTGTTCCTCACACCCAGAAATACTAAATTTTAAATACATTATACACAATATTTCTCATTTTTCCATACACAAAACTGGGAGTAAATATAAACTAAATAAAATAAATATTTAACTGCACTTTACCTTTACCAAGGACTTGTTAGCATATGTACAACAGTGAGTAAGGAGAAGGGAGGGAAGAGGAGAGGTGTTTGTGTTTGGAAAGGGAGAATCCCTTTCCATTATAACATCAGACCATCCCCCTGCTCACCTTAAATGTTTACATAACTGCATCACTCATTTCAGTTTTCTCTTCACACATTTCACTGCCTCTTGCGTAGCATCCAGTCAGAACCAGTCACAGCCAGTCAGACATTTACAGCCACAACAAGTCAATCATTTACAGTCAGTCAAGCATTCACAAGCAAAACCTGTCACAAATCAAAGGCAGTCAAGCATTCACAGTTGTGGTAGCAACCAGTTAGACACAGTCGCAACCAGTCACAGTTAGTAAAGAAAACAAGTTTAATGTCAGGCACTCAGGCAGTCTGCCTCCCAGGTCATCAGCTGGTAGGTGTAGGAAGCCATCCGTATTAATACTGCTCAGACATGGCTGGGAAGGATACAGCTGGGAGGGTCCAGTGTGGGGGACGGAGGTTGTGGAAGGGACCTGTGTGGGGGATGGAGGTTGCAGGGAGGGACCTGTTTAATAACCCAAGTGTAGTTACAGGATGGGGGATGGAGGGTGTGGGGAGGGCCCCTGTGTGGGGGATAGGGGGGGATGATGGTTGTGGGGAAGTGTGGAAGGGAGATGGAATGTGTGGAGGGAGATGGAAGGGCTTGGGAAGGGACAAGGTGTGACCAGCTCTTGTGTTAGTCCTAGTCGGATATTTCTTCTTCCCACTCACTCACTGCAGCCACCCATCTTACACTACCCACTGCTACCTGCCCACCCACTCTGCTGCCCATCATGTTACTCACCTGTCCACCCACTGTCTCCTGACTGCCCTGCTACTGACCTACTCTGCACCCACCCACCCACTTACTCTACCCTCTGCCCTGCCACCAGCCTGCCCCTACTGCCACCTGTTTTCTATGCAGGGGCTTTCTATTGCTGCTGCATAGCAGTGGAACTGCCCCTTCCTCTCACATATGTCATCACACAAAGTCCACCTCTATGACAGCCAAGATGATACATTTAACCTGCCACACGCTCCACCACCCTGTACCACCCAGTGCCTGGTACGGCTCGCCGGCAGGCAGAGTGCCTCTGCAAACAAGCAGTTTGCCCACTACCTAGCAGTTATACAGCCTCTACCCAGCTGTGGTGCAGCCACTAACTGCCAGCCACTTGTTACTGCTCACATTGACAAGACGTGATATCACCAGCAGGGGTATAAATAGAGCCCTGCAACCCATGGAAGCCAGTCTCTCTCTGGTGCTCTTGGGGTCATCACTGCTGATTTCACCCGCCATCTGCTACCAGCGTACATAGTATTGAATGCTATGGTGGTATGGTAGATGCCTTCAACTCACCAGTATAATACTGTATTATACTTATATTTTTTTGCTTGTTTTGTTTGTTCTGTTAGAATAGCCAAGTGTTTGCAGGAACAATTTTCTGTTACATTAATTATAGTAAAGTTTATTATTTGTTCATCTGTTTGTTTCATCCTGCCACTTTCACACTGCAAGGGCTAAAGCAGCATTTTATTTTATGTGATTGAGATCCACACTACACCGGCCCAATATTGCTGCACTACTGCATCACGTCACAATATTCTTTAGAGGGAAACTGGGCACAGTTACTAAAGAAAATATATTAACTAAAAATTACTTACAATCACATTTAAGACGAGGTAATGAGATTTTGATATACACTGGGATTCTGTCTGTCGATTCACCGGGGTTATCTACATAGAACTCTGACACTCTGAAAAAAAAAGGTACAGTATGTTGATTAAACTAACCTTTACAAATTTAAAAAAAAAGATATATAATAAAAAAATACAGCAGTGTTTGCTAGGAAATGACACTTTTATACAATCCCAAAACAAAATAAATATATTAAAAAGGATTCAACAAAACCTTGAGAAGACAAACTGTACTCACAATTCTCCTGAGAGGAAGTGGAGGAGCTCTGAAGTAAACAAAATCAGCATAAACGTGATGCATGTTACACTAATGATAGCCCCAGTTATGGTCGGCTGGGTCAAGTCTTTGGGCACTTTGCGATATATGTCAAGTCTGAAAAAATTAAAATCGGATACATTTTTATATATACAGTATTACTGACTGAAAGATTGTGTTACAGTATTTACTATGACATGCACTATAACGATGTGCATGTATGAACGCACACATACATGCGTGCACACACAATTTGTGTGCGCGCTTTACACACAACTTGTGTACACAACTTTAGAAACTTGTGAAAGGAATCGTTCACAACCTTGTATACCACTTGTGCCAGATCAATCCTGGAGTATGCAGCTCCATCCTGGAATCCATACTTAATTGAACACAACACAAAGAGAAGATTCAGAGGCATGCCACCAGACAAGTCCCAGAACTGAGAGGTATGAGCTACGAGGAAAGGCTACAGGAGCTAAACCTCACGTCCCTGGAAACTGAAGAGTAAGGGGAGACATGATAATCACCTACAAAATTTTTAGGGGAATTGACAGGGTGGACGAAGACAAACTATTTAGCATGGGTGGAACACGAATAAGGGGACACAGGTGGAAACTTAGTACCCAAATGAGCCACACACACATTAGGAAGAATTTTTTCAGTGTCAGTAGTTAACAAATGGAATGCATTAGGCAGTGATGTGGTGGAGGCAGACTCCATGCAAAGTTTCAAATGCAGATTTGACAAAGCCTAATAGACTCCAGAATCTGTACACCAGTTGATTGACAGTTGAGAGGTGGTACCAAAGAGCCAAAGCTCAACTCCCACAAACAACTAGGCGAGTACAACAAGGTGAGTACACACTCAGCGGTGAGGAAAGAGGCCGGGGAAAATTTTGAGGAAAGGATAGCAGACAACTGTAAAACAGAACCAGGCCTATTCTATAATTCATTAAAGCAAACTGCAGGTAAAGGATAATATTCAGAGATTGAAAATGGGAAACATTCACAGAAATTGAAAAGGAAATGTGGGAAACATTAAACAAACAGACGAGGAGTCACAATAACGTGGCTGAAAAATGTTGACCAAACCACACACTAGAAAGTGAAGAGACGACAACGTTTTGGTCCTTCCTGGACCATTATGAAGTCGATTGTGATGAGAGGAAGGAGGCAAAGGCAACAAATAGGTAAGAGAGAGGTGAGAAAGTAATCTTAGAGAAGAAAATGCAAGGCAACAGGTACAGAAGGTAAGGTGTAATAAAGGGGATAATAATAGGAATAAGAAAAGGGATCGTAAGAGAAAACAAGGGAAAGAAAAAGAAAAAGATTTGGAACAAATGTTCTAAACTTTCTAACAAACATGACCAACATAATCCTACCCTTTATCTTTCATTCTTATATCTTTCTTTCATATCTTATATGTAGAACACCAAGAAAAATTACATAACAGGCAGTATGGATTTTCAATCTGGAAGGTCCTGTGTAACGAATTTACTTAGTTTCTATGATAGAGTTATAGATTTTATAGGAAAGAGATGGTTGGGTTGACTGTACCTATCTGGACTTAAGTAAGGTTTTCGACAGTCCCACATAAGAGATTGTTCTGGAAATTGGAACATACTGGAGGACTGACAGGGAGGCTTCTAACATGGATGAAAAATTTTCAGAAAAAAAAAATGAGTTCAGAAAACAGAGGCAATGTATCAGACTGAAGAACTGTAATGAGTGGAGTACCACAGTTTAGCTCTTGGACCGGTAATGTTCAATGTCTACAAAAAATGACCTACCTGGAGGAATACAGACTTATATGAACATGTTTGCCGTTGATGTTAAGTTACAGTTAAGATAAACTTGGACAATTGTCATGCCATTCAAAAATACATGGGACAAGTGTATGGAGCACCACTTGGTAAACAAAATTTTATGTGAATAAATGCCATGTTGTAGAATGTGGAATAGGAGAAAATAGTCTCCACACAACCTACAAATTATGTGAAAAAGCTTTAAAAAAATTATGATAAAAGAGATCTAGGGGTGAGATAAAAAAACTATCACTGGAGGACCACATTAAGAACATTATGTGGAGCCTATGCTACATTTTCCAATTTCAGAACTGCTTTTAAATACATGAATGGTGAAATACTAAAGAAATTGTTCACAATCTTTGTTAGACCAGCACTGGATATGCAGCAGTTGTATGGTGCCCATATATCAAGAAGCACAAGCTAGAAAAGTGCAAAGACATGTAACTAAATGGCTCCCAGAACTGAAAGACAAGAGCTACAAGCAGAGGGTTAGACATAAATATGCCAAAACTAGAAGATAGAAGAAAAACAGGACATTAAAACGAGCCAGTGCACGAGGCTTTGTGTACATGCGTGTATGAGGAAAAAATAGTGAACGGTGATTCGTGGAACAGTGAAGTGGAACGGGTATCACAACAACATATAAGTTGGAAGTGAAGGAAAATCGTGCATAGAATATTATAAATATAGAATGCTAGAAATATAGAATAGTGGCAAGAGGCGGCATCAGTAGGCTGTTTCCACAAGCCACGAGGCCTACCCAAGGGCAGTCCCACAGGGATAAAATACGGAAAATATATAGTGTAATATGGAAATGTGAATCTAAGAATTAGTAATAAAGTGAGTGAATACCATTGCAAGCTGAAATTAGGCGGAAAATTCCTTGTAAGAATACAAGCAAAGAATAAATCAGTGTCATAAATTGAGTAACTGGAAACTGGTGACATCAACCTGGGACGACAAGAGGTCACCTGTACCGCACCGGAAACCAGCTTCGCTACCCTACGCTAAGTACCTCCTTAAAGTTTGAACAAAATAACATACATAATATTACAAATATACGGTATACATATAATATTAAAATATTAAATATATAAATATTAAATATACATATAATTTTATAAAGAGTTAAAAGGACTGACATCAACAAGTGATCCACACAGTAAACCACAAATACAACACAAACATCAGACAATGGAGAGGTGTGGCGAGTGCTCGGGAGTACTGGGAAAACGTAATGTAGGCGTAACGTGTTGCATCTGTAACATAAGATTTCACATGGGCTGTACAGAAGTATCTCCAGGATGCACAAAAAGGCAAGGAATTACTGGGTCTGCAAAGATGACAGATTAATGTTAGAGAACATAACTAAACTGATGAAAAATATCCCGAGTCACAGAGATTATCATTCACAGACAAGCTACCAGTGATATATGCGGACTGGGAAAAGACAACATTGGTCAACGACAAAACCCAGGAACAGATAGTTTAGAGAACCGCATCAGTAATGTGGAGGAAGAGGGTATTGTAGTACATAATAACAGCAATATTGCAGAGCCAGGTAATATAAACGATGAGAGCAACAGTGAGACAGAGTGCATAAATGAAGGAATTGGGACGAAAAGCGGAGATGGCTCCAATAAAGAGGTAGACAAGACAGACACAGATATAATACCTTGAAAAACGCAAAACCGGAACACATTTGCAAATTCTACGCTAAAGGAATATGCAAATATGGAAAATTAGGAACAAAATGCCATTTTCTGCATCCTCGAAAATGCAGGAACATGTGGCGAGGGGTACATGCCGTTTTGGAACAGGGTGTAGATACTTCCACCCAATTTATGTCAATTTTCAATTAGGACAAAACATGCTACAATCTTCAGTGTCCGGAATTCCACGTGAGAGGTACACAACGTTATAGACGGGAAGATCAGTATGACACTAATGGCAATTTTTTAGAGGAAGGCAGAAACAGAGCAGAAAATATAAGAGAGAAGAACAGTCAGATGGAACCACTACAGGATTACAGAGGGGAAGGGAGATACCCACAAGACTGGAATACACATTACCAACAAACACTCAGGTACTACACCACACAACACTCGCCCCACTACCGAAACTGGACGAATCACTTCGAAAACAACACACCTTGGACGCAAACACAGTGGCCTCCTTAAAGAGTCCTCAGATATTAACACCAAGTAAGGCATCCAGCACTTCCACTACCACGATAACATCATTTATATTTGCCAACATTCAAGGTATAAAACACGCAAATCCAACAAAGTTCACTTTATAGATGGTCTCCTTCATGAGGCAAATGCAGTGTTTGCAGCCCTAACAGAAACCCACACAAAGGACTACCATGATGGTGAAATATGGATCTCGGAGTACATCACTTTTCAGATGTGATAGGAAACACCGGCTTCAGGTGGGGGTCACCTATACATCAAAGACACACTCATCTGTACTGAGCTGCTAAACACCTCAAATGATATGGTGGAAGTGCTGATAATCAAAATAGAGATTCTAAATGTAGTTATGTCCTTGTATATAGTCACCGGAGGCAAACCCTCAGCAGTTAAAGA
>WNGS01165339.1:21285076-21301989 GCA_020271785.1 Procambarus virginalis | reverse complement strand
GCAAAAAAAACTATGAAACATCAATCAGAGACATTGAAATAATTAGATAATTATCTCTTTGTGGCAACTCTGGCCTGACAGCTGGGGAGCAATAGACCGCCTGGGACGCATGCTGAATCAGCGCCTATAATTTGCCAGACTTCCCAGCCCTATAGCGGGCAATATATGGCACTTACGATTTTTTTTTATTTTTCCCGTGATCAGTCAACACGTGTAATATTATTCAATAGGTGTAGTTTGATATTTTATATAATAAAATGAGTGAATCATTGCTGTACTCAAAAATATGGTGTGCATATGTTGATTCAGTTATGTTCATCAATCAGTGAACAAATACTTTGTCGGTTATTACACTATAAGCACAGGTTATATATAAGTATCTGCATGTTTTGTTCACTATAACGAACCACTAAGTAGCTATTATGAGTCAAAAATTAACGAGGAGTGACCGCCGTGTACCAGCCAGCCACTCCCGCCCTCCCTCCAGTCATCTGACTCGCCCACATTCTCCTCCCACAATACTGTTTTTGCTATAATTCACTATATACAGATGGTATATATAAGTATCTACATGTTTTGTTCACCATAACTGCACATCGAAGCTTGTATGGTGAGTAAATGCACAAAGACATAGGACCTAACACAGTCAGCTGATGGCTGCCTCCCTCAAGGCCACACACACACTAATATTTCTCCTCCAACAATACTGTGTGACATTATTACGCTATATACACACATTATAAATAAATATCTACCTGTTTTATTCACCATACTTGTACAAATAAACTGGTATGGTGCCCAAAGACGATCGTGGTATCCAGTAAACAACACCGTCGTCTGCACGGTGGCGTCGTGCAGACGACGCCACCGCCCTCACCAAAATGGCGGCTCCAAATCTTCTCTTGCTGTTTATACCCTCTATACACACGTTATATATAAGTATCTACATTTGTGTTCACTATAGCGAACCACTAAGCTGGTATGCTGAGTGCAGTCAATAAAAGGTGGCCACACACAGTCAGAAAACATCGCCTCCACCCTCCCTCCCACAGCATTACTCCTCCCTCCATGGCGCACAGCGCTAAATATCATCGCAATCCTGCTATTATCAGAACCCTGGTCACTTTTATCACAGTCAGGGGTCCTCTGTAATAATATCATCGCTACATAATAGCATGAACAAGTATATTTTGGCATTTTTAGGCGATGCTGTGGTCACAAGCTGAACAGCAGTGCTGTGAGCTCAGGCTGCGTGCGTCAGGCTTGGTAGCTTACGCGATACTGAGGCCCCTAACACCCGGGAGTTTGGCCCACGATTTTTTTAAAAATGGCGTCTGTTTACAAGAGCCCTGATGAAGGTGTGGTGAACCCCGTGTATCCGCGGGCCGTTTAAATCTTGCGTAGTACTCCAACACATCATATGACGTGAAGAGCAGTTGACTGGTAAAACGCCTAGCACGTCATATGATGTGATGCGCACTTTAAGGGTTAAATAAGAGATTTTATAAAAAAATTGAAAATATCCCGAGTTACTTTATAATTTATTGAAAGACTTTAGTTTTGTTTTATTAGTTTTATAAAATTGTAATATCAATATAGCTATAGGTTAAGTATTAATTGTAATTAAGTAGCAATAAATGCTATTTACATGCTTGTCCTCCTACACTTCCAAGGTTAGGTTAGATTGTGGTTTTCTATACAGCTTTTCAGGTAAACTAATATTCACAATATTTTGGTGCGATGCTGGCGATTAAGTGTATTTATGTACTATGCCGATAGTCAGGATTGTACTTATTACATTTACTATTAAAACGTACTGTCTATTCGGAGGATGGGCTGCAGTGTGAGGATGCTCTCCCTCCAAAGAATATAAACCAATTCAATACAGGAAAATAAATAGTCTCAAGTATATTCAGTGATTGAAACTGTGTAGTGTTAAATGTAGGAAACTGGCTTGGAACTCAATAAGACATAGAAATAAATAAATTGGGTATACAGTTGTGAAAAGAAATATTATTGGAATGCAGATGGGTGGACAGAGAAGCGCGCCGGTGATTTGTTCACTTGGCGGGTGACAAGCAACTTGGGAGGACGACCGACGTTCTATAGGACACACTGTGGTCTTCAATATTTATGATAAGTGCAAGGGCATTGGAGCAATAGTGGTGCTCTTTATTTATAATTAGGTGTAGGATACATACATATATTTAAGTTGCGCACATGTCCCCAGTGGTTGGCTGGTTTTAAGTGTTTTGATTCCTGTTGTAATAAACACATTAGGAGTGAATATTAGCTAGTGAATCAAGCACTACAACACTTAACATGTACTTTCAACCATCATTTGTTAAGTGTTGTTGCCTTAATTTATGATTCCCTACATACTGCAAATAGGTCCCCTAGAGGGCCATGGCCCCAAGTTTGAGAACCAGTGCTCTAAACCACTGAAGAGTCTACAGGTTACAAAGTCACATCAAGTTCTCATTAATTTCAGCTAAAATACTGCCACCTAGTGATTTCTAAGCTTATAATCAATTAACAACAATATGGTATGACATATGTTAAATTTGTAGTAGTTTGCTTACAATTTTCTCTAGATATTCAAATGTGGTAAAGACATTAAACAGGTTCTTACTACTACATTACTAATAATATTTGTGTTACTCACCCTGTAGGCATAGGTATACTGGTATGCTATAAGCTGATTTCCACTGGATTCTTCATAAATGGTTGGCACAACTTTCATTACGTAGTCATGAGATTCCAAGGCTGAAAAAATAGAGGGTAAAAAAATTAGACAAATGTTGACATCAAACACAACAGCACAAACAACTGTGAACTCTGTCAAAACTCCAACAAAACAAAGATTTTCATGATGCCTGAAATCTTTAGTTTTGCTTAAACCAGTTATAAAGGATGTAACAAAAATCCATTTTCAGAGAAATCTGCAAAATGTTACATACAGACGTAACTAATCTTAGAATGTGGATTGATGTGTGCATGAATGTAGAAGGAGCACATTTTGAATATTCTATGTAAAATATCTTATTTTCGTTATGAGAATGGATTTGTAATAAAATGAGACGCTGGTCCATCCATCATTGGTGGATGGGTAAATAAGACTGCTAGACACTAGCAGAACCAGTTCCATCACAATCCAAGTTCAACAAGTTCAAGTCGCAAGTTCAACATCCCATGGTGTCGTCGACTTCCGATATTTGTTGGTACACATTCGGGTCGACCGAGCGCATGGTTCCCGGTCACGCGGCCGACCTGCCTCAGTTTACTACAGCTGCCCACTTAGTGACGATCACGCCTATGAGAAATTCCGCTTTTGTGGTGATTTTTTGCATTTTGAACATTAAAGTAATTATTATATATCATGCCATGAGTCCCAGGAAAGTCAGTGGTAAGGCTCAACATATGATAACCCATGTAAGGATGACCATAGAGCAGAAACAAGAGTACAGAATGTCTCTTCATCAACAATTAAGAAAATGTGTGCAGCATGGGAAGAATTGCAAACCTTTGCTGAAACGACTTGCCCAAATCAAGCTGCAGTAGGTCGTTGCCTTAACCTATTCAATGACACTGATGCATCATTACAGACAAATGTTAAAACGAAGGGAAAAACAAATGTATCTTGACAAATTTGTAGCGAGACAAACAAGCACTGAACTACAACCAGGTCCTAGTGGTATTCAGGCAAAACGTTGGAGAGAGAGAGTACCCCAGAGAAAACATCACTGTCTGATGTGATAATGGAAGGGGACTCGCCTTCCAAACAGTAACAACTCTCCTCCTCCCCCCTCATCACCATCTTCCATACGTCATCAAGACCCCTCCATAAAGGTAAGAGAAACTTTGGTACTGTATTGTAGTTAGAAAAAAACATTGTATTCAGTATAAAATGTATTTGTATGTTAATATTTTGGAGGGTGGGGAACGGATTAATTCAATTCCCTTTATTTCTTATGGGAAAAATCGCTTCGACTTACGATATTTCAACTTACGATCCATCTCTGGGAATGGATTAGCATCGTAAATCGAGGCCCCACTGTATATCATATAAATACATTGCCCAATGTTATCATCAGCTACTTTCAATAATGTCCCCCTAAAAAAAATTTTAGGGGATTTTTTTTTTAGTTTTCCTCCTTTGTTTATTATTTGAACTTGTTGCAATCTTTACATCCTAGAGATTGCATACCTGTCCCTAACTATGTGAAGACACATAAATTGGTCAACAAATAAATCAGTAACAACTCTCAGAACTTGGTACTTTGAATTTTTTTTGGCGGATTTTTTCACAGATTTCAAACTATTTTCTTTGTTTCTTTAGGTTGTTTTGATGATTAAGGACCAGATTAGGGCTTTTTTACTTACATAAAGTATACCCTAAATATATTCCCATAAATCATTACAATTATTATAATTATAATAATTATTCCTATACTTTTTTGGTGGAGGGGGGTATTTATCTCGACTTCATTTCAACACATATTGACCTACAACTTTTACATATTCAAGTACGAATGCCAAACAATGTTTATTAAAACATACAAGTAAATTCATGAATTAGAACTGCCTTATTCATTGTCGATAACTTCAACTTTAATTATATCTATAACTTGAATTTCAACTTGCTTCAGTTTCCAAAAATCTAGTTTCTGACCGATTCTCACCATTTTTACATATAGTGTGCACAGCTGTCTGTTCTGCATTCCTATAGAATCATATAGAATCACTGAAGCTGGACCAGGGTTTCACATAGGTTTGAATCTCATTTTCTGATAGGTTCGAATCCTCATCACTGTTCCTGTGGATTTTCTCATTGATAAATAGTAACACGATACTGTGATTTCTCTGTGAATTGAAAGAGGGGCATCAGAGGTAGGATTACTGGACGAGTACAGTAATTAAACCTAATTAAACAGTACAGACCTAAATAAATAGTACAGTAATTAAACAAATAAACTTAAGTACAGGCTTTCTGTATGACACCAGGGGAAACCACATGTAATAAAAATGGCTACTTTTTCTTTTAAACATGAATTTCAAACACGTACAGTACTGTATTTTGAACTGCAATAATAATATTCATTTCCCCATACAGTACCATTCTTTATTAACACATTCTGTCCTTCCTATCCCCGTTTGCTTTTACTGTTCTTGTAATATTTACTCCATTCCACTCTTCATTACAGTATCATTCCCTTTATCTTTCTTTTATATAACACAACACATTGTACTTTCCTTCCTTAAAACTTTTGGTATTTCCAGCTTCATCTGTTCTTGATTTATTCATCTCATATTACATAGTCATAAGTACCTGTCTTTTGTTTTCTATAACCCGAGCAGGTGCAGTCCTATATACAAGACTTTTTTTTTATCTCCCAAGGAATTTTTTTGCGGGAAACATAGGTTGCCAATGCAAATCTCAAACCCTTACAAGGCAGAGACATAGGCTGACTGCACAACACTGTGGTGGCTGGGATGGACACCACATCCGTATGACAATTTAAAAAACAAAGTAAATGTAACACTCACCATTTCCATCAATCTTTGCACGTCCATACAAGGGATTGAAGGTTCCAGGAATATTTGGGTCGTCAATCTTGCTCCCAAAGCGCACTTCATGAATCACATGTGCAAAGTCTGTGTTCTCCGGCTGTGTATCTGCTGAATGTGTTGACACATGGAAGTTTCCTGCAAGTTAATGTAAGTACATATAGTAGCACTTCACAAATCTAGACCTCCCTATAACGGATCCATCCAAACAATGGTACTGTACTGTATATATTCAGCTGCTGGATATACCCCCTTGCAAATAAAAAAAAATAAAAAAAATAGTAGTTTCCAAAGGGGTTTCCTGTAAAATTCAAATCATTGGGCAAAGTAATTTCCTGTAAATTATATTTTTTACTAAATATTTCATATTTTAGTATGTTTTTGTCATCAGAGTTAAAGGTCAGTGGAAGTGCCAGAAATGTTATTCTGAAAATTATTATGAAACAATACAACTTAATTATTAGAATGAGTTCAAGATATTTAATAAAATCTTAAGTTTAAGAGAAGTCTTGGCATGGGAAGTTAATGGATCTGAAGGAACAAATTCACAAGGGCCGTGATGAGGGTTTGAACCTACGTCCGGGATGATCCCAGATGCTCCTTGGTTGACTCTGCCACGACATGGTTGTGTTTATCGCCCTTACAGAGTAAGGGCGAAGAGGTAGAACATTTGGTTGACAAGAGCCCGGGTGCATGGGGGAAATATATGAAACCCGGTTTGGGCTTCAGAGAAGCTGTGGGAGCCGTCGTTAGGGCAAGTAGCACTCCAGGTTGCAATTCTTTTTTTAACCATGTCGTGGCACAGTCGACCAAGGCGCGTCTGGGATCACTCCGGACGCAAGTTTGAACCCTCATCACGGCCCTTGTGGATTTGTTCGTTTGATGTATCTATTGTGATTTCTGTGTGTATTGATGGATCTGGTTCATCGGTGTCATGGTCCTTCCACTGAAGTAGAAGCTGAAGTAGAAGCCCCAATGAGCCAAGGACTGAAAAGAACCCCACAGCTCAAACCACCAGAGAGCAGTCCGAATGGAGCTGGATCGTGGAACCCCAAGCGACCCGAACCCTTCGAAATGACAGCCAAACCACCGCAAACTCCTGCGCCGTGCTGTGATCCCGATGGAAGAACAGAATCCACCGCCCCTGGCTGGCCTGGTGAGCACTGATCACAAAACCCCAGCCGAGAGACAAGGCACCCGTGAACGCATCGAGCGAGGACTCGGGTAGTCGCCCAGGCACTGATCCCTGAAAAACCCGAAGAGGAAGACGGTGATGCAGCAACCGACACAGGGCCCATGGAGGCCAAATCCAGCAATCGTGAGAGAGACGAAAAGTTCGGCTCCAAAGGAACCAGAACAGATGCCGAAGCCAGACCCAACCCAGCAGGCAATCCAGCATGGCAAAGTTGCTTGAGCAACTGCCAAGTGATCCGGGACCCTTTCCCCAGAAACAGCTGAAGGCGGGACCGCAGCAACGCCTTCAGAGGGAGACACATGGAAGCGGTCCGAGAGTCCCACATAAGGCCCAGCCAGGTCTGAAAGTCCCACACAAGGCCTAGCCAGGTCTGAAAGTCTCACACAAGGCCCAGCCAGGTCTGAAAGTCCCACACAAGGCCCAGCCAGATCCGAACCTGGGACGGAACCAGATGGGACATCCTCCAGTTCACCAGGAACTTGAATTCAGCAAGCTGGGAAAGAACTACACCCCTGTCTAGCAGACAAGCAGACCAGCTGGGAGCCCACACCAACCAGTCGTCAAGGTATGCCAGAATACGCCAAACCCCTAAAAAAGACAGATGGGTCACCACGACTTGAGTACGACTCGTGAATACACGAGGTGCCACATTCAACTCAAAAGGAGAGCAACGAAAGCTGTAACCCTACCGCCCCACAACAAAACCTAGCCAGTCCCTGAACCCCGGATGAATGGGAACATGCCAGTACTCATCCCGGAGGTCCAGACACACCATCCAAGCACTCGACTCCAATAGGAGCCGGACTTGAGCAGTGGTCATCCGAATGGAGAGGCAAGGAATCCAGGGGTTCAGAAGGGACAAGTCCAGAATGAACCGCAGATCCGCACAGTCTCATTTCAACACTGGAAACAGGCGGGAATCCCAATTGAGGGACGGTGTCGTTTCCACCACGCCCAAGCACCCCATTTTCAAAATGACTCGACGGAGCGCAGGAAAAAGCCTGCCCCGCTAGTCTCGAGCCCCCAGTAGGAGAAGCCACCCAACGCTACCTCAGACCGGAGGAGACGATCCGAAATGCCCAAGAATCATAGGACCAGGCATGAGCAAACAGTGTGAGCCTTCCTCCCATTGCCGCAGGGCCGAAGCTCCTTACGAGAAGCCAGGCCGACGAGCAGAACGAGCATCACGCCGACCAGACAATGCCAGCTCTGAAGGAAGCGCCCGCTCAAACTGGCACCAATGGCCCAACCCCAAATGAAAGTACCTCGAGCCATGGCATGACCCTTTCTGAAGAGCCTGAGAACAACCATCCCAGAAAACCAACAAGTCCGACATAGGATGATAAGTAAAGAAGACCGCTTGCAGAAACTGAGCGACAGCAACTTTCGCAAACAGCGACAAACAAAAAGGCAATAAAAACTTAAGAGCCAGGGCCTATGCGGATTCCAAGGAGAGAGCGAACACGACTTGGCGGCACACGAGGGGAGAAGCAAAGAACAGACACACTGCCTCCCTGGGAATCTACGCAAACAGCTTCAACAGTGCTGCCGATGCCCAAACCGTAGAGGCCAGCGCACCAGACGAAGGCGCAGCACTTAACGTCTCACCATCCTTCCAAAGCCAGTCTGAGAACAACTTGAGAAAAGAAGCGGAAGACCTCGAGCCCAAATGCTCTCTGGTATGCAAGTCCTCAGCTACCAAAGACACCGAAAGGGCAGGAACCAGCACGTGCAGCTGCACAAGACCAACATCCCGAGGAAGCACGGGGGGCAAACAAGTGCCCATTAAGGTGCTCAGTCACCCCCAAGGTACACCTGCAGAACGGTAGCAGCCTCCCGCCTTTCAAGCGTGCAGGTCCGAAAAAACCCATGTCACGCCCCTTGCGAAAAAGAAAGGGCAGTCTGCCAGCCAGGAAGACTCCGGGACCTCATAACGCACCCAATACTGTATGGGGAAGAAGAACCAAACTGAAACGAGGATGGATCCATCACAGAGGCAGAATCCAGGTCTCAAAGGAGGTACACCGCAAGAGCCTCTCAAACCACCTTAGGCGAGATTAGAGAGGCAGAAAACCACCAGAAGGAAGGAGCTAAGTAACCCAAGGGAACCCGGAACCGAACCCTGGGAGGAGCCAACCCCAAATCATACTCATACAGGGAAGAAGGGTAAGAAAACCTCTCCCCCCTGCAACAACAAACCCTGCAAAGAGGACACCAAAACCCAAGCAGGATCAAAGTGGGCCAAGCTCCCCCCCCCTCCAGGTCAACTCCTCCCCAGCCCAGGGATCCTACAAACCAGGCCCTGGGGCAGAGCTGTCCTCCATGCATGAAGAAAAGGCGGAGTCCAGGGAAAAGGTAGCAAAGTAGGGGGTCTGCTGGTAGGACCCAGATGCCTTAGCAGAAGGAGCAGGCTCGAATGCCTCTGTCCCAACTCGAATGGGCAGCCTCCAAAGCTGCTAGTCTCTCATCACCAAATAACCCCTGTCCCGATTCCGAAACTCTCAGACTTTTGGAGCAGGGACGGAGGGGGTGGGGGAGCAGGGAGAACAACGCCAACCGGAGAAGGACTAGGAAGCGCAGACTGAACCAAAGTTGAAGCGACTAATGCCCCCAAGTCCGGGTCCTTATCACCAAAATGGGGCATCTGAGTGGGTAACCAACCTAGTGTGTTGCAGCAACCTAAATCGAGCATGCAACGAACGCGGATGCCGCCTGTACCCAAACCTCAATGTCAATAGAATGGGTAAATTGGAGCACTAGCAAAGAACACATCTTGCAAGACTCCAGGTCAAAGGTGTCGTTGACCCAACAGGCAGCATGACAGAGGCAATAAAGGTGACTGTCATCCTGAGACAAGGACACAGAGCAACCTTCAAACTCCCACGAGGTTAGCTGGAACTCTGAAGATGCATCCATTGGTCTACCGAACTCTGACGGGGTTTTCCATGGCCACAGGCTGACTGCTATGGGAAGCCCAGGCAAGGTGCTGCAAAGCCGGTTAAACCCAAGTAACTAAGGGGGGATGAGCTAAAACTGAACCCCCTGCAACGTGCACAATCACAGGGGGCCTTAAAGAGGGGCCACCAAAATACTGTACCTTAAGTGGATCAATAGCCAAACAAGGCAGACCCCCTCCAGGTAAGGAAAACAAAAAGAAAAGAAAACCCCCGCAAAAGTACATCACCAGAAGGAACAGGAACAAGGCCACTGAGTTGGTAGGCAAGCTGTGTAACCTTGCATCCCTACCAACAACAAAAACGACTCCCTACCCAATGCCAAACAAAGGCCACAAAACCCCAGCTGGCCCCAAGGGCTGGGTAAATGCCAAGCAGCAAGAACCCCTACAGAAATGGAGTCCTGAAGACACTTTGGAAGGTAACCCTAGCACCCAAGGATAGTACTGTACTTACAGGGCACTTTTGGAAGGTAGCCCTAAGCACATGCAGCCCCAGTACACTGATGTTACACCTGGCCACTACACCACAAACAGCAGAGACTACCAATAAGGCAAAACACTGCCAAGAAATCGAGGCCAGAATTGACAACCACTCCACATCACATCGGCCAACAAACTGGGGGTGTGAGTAGCTGGGGCAGAGGGTCCAGGGCTCCCCCTCCCCTCCCCTTCCCAGGGAGGAAAAGGCTGCGCAGACAAGCGGCATGGCGGTGGTGTATGATGTTTGCTTGTTTGCGTGATTCCTTGGGTATTAAGGGAGTTCTGCCTCTCTGTTTGGGCTTCGGTTGCAATTTCTTACCAAGTGGGGGTTTGTTTTGTTATGCCTACCTTTCTGGGTGCCCAACCCCAGTCGATGGTAGTCATGGAATGCCCCCCAACCACAT
The DNA here is from genome assembly GCA_020271785.1 of Procambarus virginalis. Lineage (NCBI taxonomy): Eukaryota > Metazoa > Arthropoda > Malacostraca > Decapoda > Cambaridae > Procambarus > Procambarus virginalis. The sequence continues at coordinate 21,291,386 of WNGS01165339.1, read as the reverse complement.
TGTGGTTCCATAGGCCATTGCTCCATGTGCCTCTCAGAGGGGCCAGGTTCTGGCTCATGGTCCCCGGTAGGCTGAACTTCAGTTAACTGATGCCCCGGCTAATATATCGCATATCAGTCCAAAAACACTAAAACAAGTGAATATTTATTATTTCACTGGGTGGAGGCGCTCTGCTAGACTACATCTGTCAACACCCTGTGCTCAGCTTTGCCAACACTTCCTGTTTTATCCTCAAATGTGTCACTGATTGTTTTTCACTTTTTCTTTATTTACATTCACAGAGCTATTGTATCCATATTTGTATCATACATGTAATATCCAGACAATAATTGCTTAAGTCATCATATGACGACATCATTTCCCTAGTAACATTCATGACGGTAACCACATTTGCTATCATGAAATGGTAGCAGGATTTCTTTCAAGTGTCAAGGTAAACTATTACATCCACATAGACCTATTACAATATCGTACTGCATATTACAAAAATAATTCTGCTCACCGAGAGCTTGTCATCTTTTATAGTTGCAAGTTACAGAGGTTAATTTCTAATGAGGAAATAAGGAAATCAGGTAAAATAAGAGGGAAGGAGTGACATGTCAGGTTATTTAAATGTTCCGGTAGAACAGTTGGGTTCGTTCTTGATGTACAATGGAGAATTTTAGGTTCGAATCGCGCCCAACTATTTTACGAAAAAGAAATAGCTGGGCGCATCTCGTTTCACCTAGCAGTAAGTACAGGGGTATGTACTCGAGAGTTAGTCAGCTTTTTATGGGGTTGCATCATGGTCAGGGTCAGTAATTCAACCTTGAAGCTGGGACCTTGATATAAGCCTAACATGTATGGAATACACTCTGGCTGTCTGTTCCCTGACAACGAATTATTAAGAAATGCTAATAAATGGTTACCGGGCATACTGTACCTCATTAAATGGATACAAATTACTGTACATATATGGAGGCATTCATCCACCTACACATACATTTGAAAGACACCAGAAGCAAAATTGCCAATTAATGCCAGCAATCTGTGCACCACCATACCTGGTTGATGGGGTTCTGGGAGTTGTTCTACTCCCCCCAAGCCCGGCTCAAGGCCAGGCTCGACTTGTGAGAGTTTGGTCCACCAGGCTGTTGCTTGGAGCGGCCCGCAGGCCTACATACCCACCACAGCCCGGCTGCTCCAGAACTTCTCTTAGAAAACAGTCCAGTTTTCTCTTGATGTCCACGGTTGTTCCGGCAATATTTCTTATAGTCGCTGGGAGGACTTGAACAACCGCGGACCTCTGATGTTTATACAGTGCTCTCTGATTGTGCCTATGGCACCTCTGCTCTTCACTGGTTCAATCTTGCATTTTCTTCCATATCGTTCACTCCAGTAAGTTGTTATTTTACTGTGTAGATTTGGGACCTGGCCCTCCAGTATTTTCCATGTGTATACAAGTCGTACATAAAATATACATACATACAATACATATACATACAAGTGGTTCGAGTGTCAAGCCAATATGTATAGGCATTCTCCAGATATAGAATGGGTACTGTATCTTCTTTAGGTTATCTTGAGATGATTTCGGGGTTTTGCATCCCTGTATCCCGATCCTTGGCCAGGCCTCCTTTTTGTTACACATCCCCAGGAAGCAGTCCATAACAGCTGTAACTCACAGGTACCTACTTACTGCTAGGTGAACAGGTGCATCAGGGTGAAAGTAACTGCCCATTTGTTTCTGCCTCAGTCGGGAATCAAACCCAGAACCTCAAGACTACGAATTCAGAGTGCTGTCCACTCAGCTGTCAGACCCCCCCAAACTTGCCCCAGGAAGAAACACGGAAAGGCCTCCCCCTTCCCCGGGATGGGGAAGGGTAGCCCCAGACCCCTGTCCGGCTATCCACCCTTCAGTTCTGAGGCTGAATGTCAAAACGCACGAAAAACCCGCCGACCGGGGGAGGGAGGAATGCCGGGAGCCTCCAGGTCTCACCCAGAAAATAGCATTTCATTACATTCAACCATTCAACGCTGGTTTCCTTTGGCTCTCCGGAGCTAAATACCCAAAATAGAGGAAAATGAAAGGGACTGACCCGGGAGGCAGTCGCTGCTCACTCCTCAATGTGAAGTCGAGACAACTGGCTGCAACCGCCGACCCAAACGACACGGGCCCGACTAGGCTCAGGAATGTTCACAAGATATCGAGCAGCCAGGACCCTGTACTCACCTAATTGTACTCACCTAATTGTGCTTGCGGGGTTGAGCTTTGGCTCTTTGGTCCCGCCTCTCAACTGTCAATCAACAGGTGTACAGATTCCTGAGCCTACTGGGCTCTATCATATCTACACTTGAAACTGTGTATGGAGTCAGCCTCCACCACATCACTGCCTAATGCATTCCATTTATTAACTACTCTGACACTGAAAAAATTCTTTCTAACGTCTCTGTGGCTCATCTGGGTACTAAGTTTCCACCTGTGTCCCCTTGTTCGTGTCCACCCGTGGTGAAGAGTTTCTCTTTGTCCGCCCTGTCAATTCCCCTGAGAATTTTGTAGGTGGTTATCATGTCTCCCCTTACTCTTCTGTTTTCCAGGGATGTGAGGTTCAGCTCCTTTAGCCTTTCCTCGTAGCTCAATCCTCTCAGTTCCGGGACGAGCCTGGTGGCATACCGCTGAATCTTCTCTAACTTTGTCTTGTGTTAACTAGGTATGGACTCCAGGCTGGAGCTGCATACTCCAGGATTGTGTCTTACATAAGTGGTATACAGGGTTCTGAAAGATTCCTTACACAAATTTCTAAACGCAGTTCTTATGTTGGCCAGTCTAGCATATGCCGCTGATGATATCTTTTGATGTGGCTTCTGGGGACAGGTTCGGTGTGATATCAACCCCCAGATCTTTCTCTAATTGACTCTTGTAGGATTTCCCCTCCCAAATGATACCTTGGTTCAGCCTCCTGCTCCTTCTCCTAATTTCATCACCTTACACTTCCCGAGTTGAACTTTAGCAGCCATTTTCTTACCATGTACATACATTACTATGAATAGTAACAAGATGGATAAAGGACTTGTTTTCAGTGCCCAAGAAATGTCACGTAAGTTCTGCATAATTAAATACTACAAATATACATTACAATTATATAAATAAAGTTAAGTATGCAGGCGATGGGAGTCACAATAACGTGGCTAAAGATAAGATGACCAGACCACGCATCTAGAAGGTGAAGGGACGACGATGTTTCGGTCTGTCCTGGATCAAATCGATTGTGGATGGTCCAGGACGGACCGAAACGTCGTCGTCCCTTCACCTTCTAGTGGGGTGCTGGTCAATAAATGGTTAGTAGTTGTATAAAATTTGTGTACAATGGCTAACATATTTAGGTTCCACAGTTAATAACTTTTAATCTGGTAAACACATTGTCCATGTTTGTGTTGTACCATACTTAAGGCCAAACTCTAACAATCGTAGTTATTCAATAGAGCAACTCAAGCCTTGTCCCATCACATTAACATGAATAATCAAACATTCTTTTAAATGCTCCACAAACTTTTAATTATAAACAATAATTTACATGATTGTTTTTGGGGGGGGGGGGGGGAATAGCCTCTTTATTGTATACCAAAGTAAATAAATTGCCCATAACAGTTTGCACACAACACACTTTCCCAGCACCTTATTAAAAATACTAAAATATGCACAATTTCTTTAAAAGAAACCTCTTATCTTTGTGCAAAATAGATAGCAGCTGTGTAAGCACAAATTGAGAATCACCAGCTAAATCATTACATCATACAGTACTCTCATTTCTGTTTATAAAGCACAAACTGGGTACCTTAAAAAAAAATTTTTTTATTAAACTTATTACAATGCCAAAATATACAAGCACAAATATAAATTTTGCAGGACTTTTTACATTATAATTGTCAAAAGTATGCATGCTTATCAGCTTTACCTGGAATGATGGACCTTGGCCATTTTAAAAAATGCCTTAACTATGAAATTGTATTAAGCATAACAAAAATCACAAGAATGCTGCAGAAATATCACAGACATACGATAATTCCTGGAAGCTTACAATTCTTGTCATGAAACAAAGAAAATGCTTAGTTTCCCTTCTGCTTTAAGACAAAAAATTAAATGTCTTGAGCCAAGTCTTCACTATTTCTTTCCCTCAAGCTTTGTGGAAAGGAACCTCAAGTTAAGTAACAGCCTAAATCTACAAATGGCAGGCTGATCAACTACAGTACTAATAAAGAACGAATTGCAATACTCCAGATTTGTAGTAATGGTATAAGCGATTTAATATTACCCTCAATATATTTGTTTTAAAATCTAATTAAATAAAAACACAAAAATTTTGTGATCTGAAGCTGCCAACCTATAAATAGTAATGTGACTACTACAATGTGGTTCACTACAGTAATAAATCTATTATAGTAAAACCTACATTATCCAGATTCTAGGATTACCTTAACAAATTTTCCATTCTCCATCATAAATTAGCCCAGTTAATTGGGGCCAATACCCATTATGAGACCTCTCTGGGGCAGATTGGCTGATGTGGACATTTGTTTATTGCTTATAGCATAAAAATTTTGTTGGTTCCTCCATATGTAATAACTGTATTCCAAATAAAACATGTATTTTTTGACACGTCAAAGTAAATATTACCAAATTAACAACTGCCCCCAAAAATTTATCTCGGAATCAATTACTTGGATCTCCAAATATCCGGTGGTACCAATTGGTCCAGATAAATGGTGGTATTGTATTGATATGCCACAACAGATTTATTCTCGTTTCTATCAATTTACATTTTCCCATCACTACTTTTCTGTATAATGCTTAAAAGTATTTGTTTGCATTTTTATTACAGGTTTCAGTCTTTATACTATATAATCATTAATTTCAAACCAAAAGAAGATATTCAAACCATCTTTGACTTTGATTTTAGATATTTTATCTATAAAGAAGTACAGCTATTTTATGATGTGCAGTACTCAAATATGACATCCGAAGCATGTTTTGCCTACAATAAAAGCAGTGATGCACAAGATTACCTCATGAATTTTGATTAGATGCATTGAAATTGTAAGACTCCAATATCCAACAAAGCAAAGTTCACACAGTTCCGTAATATTTAATTAGTTCAGCACACGGTATTAATGCCTCTGAATAAAATATGCTTGATGGATAATACTCAGGATTATGTCATGGTAAAAATAAGCAATGATTTAAGTGAGCTAGTCAGAAAGAAGATGCCATATAAAACACAAACTGGTAGTCATGTTTGTAGGGCATTAGAGTCTTGGTGGTATCAATAAATGATAGAGTAAATTTATCAAAATTAATCTAACCTATGGAATGATAGAATATCAATCAGGGTATTTGTATATGTGTGTGTCTGACTTAAGCTTGAATAGCTAATGACTGCCATCAATCACAAGGACAGTATGTCAATTTCAGAAAAAAAATGAAAAACTGCTGTAACCCGAGTACTTCAGTTGTTTGGTACAACAATAGTAAATTTGCACAACATTTGTCCACCTTTTCAGGTACTTTAAGGAAACGTTTTGAAGGCCTCGTTAACATAATACTGTATTTGCTAGGGAATTTGTGGAACAATCCTCATTAATTCTAACTAATTTTGTGCCTTAGAACAAGTGTGGCAAATACTTTACAGGTACTGTAACAGAGAAAAAAAAAAGGTATTTGGAAGCTTCTGCAATTATAGTGCTCCTTCAAAGTTTTATAACTTGAAATAGTTAAAATGCTAGAGAATTCTACACAAACTGGACCCTCAGGCAACAGGAGTTCTCGAGAGCCAATCGGCAAAAGATATATAAAAATAACGTAAAAGAAATCTACATACAGTACTATACTTTAGGAGATAATTATGGGCAGGTTTCATAAAATGAATCCTAGCAAGCATTTGTAGACTAAGATGGAAACAGCCAATAGTCTTTCAGAGACCCTGCAAATCAAAAGTACAGCATTAGATAGATTGGCACTGTGAGAAAATGACAGACAGATGACAAAAGTTATTGATTACTAAAATATGTTGGTTGCTAATTGCATTCATCCACTTTAGCCAGTGCAGTGAAGAGCAAATAATAAGTAAAATCGTCAGATCTGCTGAATCACCTGAATGTTATTTTCCTTTAAAGCACATTTTATCTATGCTTTGTGTACTTAAGCATTTTTTGAATCTTATTTACTTGATTTTTTAAGCAATTTACTAGCCATTTAAATGCTCTTATTTAAATAACACATCATAAATAATAGCACAATTTAATCATGCATGGCAGTCCATTAAATTGAAAATGC